>CAUYQV010102906.1:0-13757 GCA_963574575.1 Galagoides demidoff
TGTAAGAGCTGTAGCACATCTATCCTGCTCTACAAAGAGGCTTGGCTCTTTGTAAGAGCTGTTTTCATAAGAGTTGTAACACTTGCATCCTGCCCTGCAAGGAGGTTTGGTTCTTTGAGTTGTAAATAAAACCTCACTGTTATTTCTGTGGTCTGCCGATTCATTCATCGAATCATCAAGACCAAGAGCCTGGAAATCCAGTGTTAGAAATCTGGTATCAATATGATCTCTGTGATGCCATGGCACACTACCAAGGGTGACAAACTGAGTCTCTGTCTCTATGAAAGAAAGAAAGAAAGAAAAGAAAGAAAGAAAAATACTCCATTGAGTGAATGTAGGACATTACATGTACCCAATCATTTGTAAATCCCATTAGTGGTCCTGAAGAAGTTTCCTTGTCATCTAAGATTTATTTTTTGTTGTTATTGTAGTTTGGCCAGGGCCAGGTTTAAATCTGCAACCCTCAGTATATGGGGCTGGAGCCCTACTCACTGAGCCACAGGAACCCCCCTCATCTAAGTTTTTTTTTTTTTTTTTTTTTTTTTTATTTTTTGGCCAGGGCTGGGTTTGAACCCATAACCTCCAGCATATGGGGCCAGCGCTCTACCCTTTGAGCCACAAGGCATCACCCTAATCTAAGATTTTTTAAATATTTTATCAATAAGATATGTTGCCTCTTGTAAGATAAACCATAGAGGTGATCCCTCCAATTGCCCTCCATCTACCCATCTATCCCCCTCCCCTCCCAGGCCTCTCCCCTTCCCATATTCTTAGGCTATAATTAGGTTATAGCTTTCAAAGGGCTTTGTACATTAGATACTTTTTCTTTGATTCTTGTGATACTTTGCTAAGAAGAACATTTTCCAGCACTATGCATGTAAACATGAAGGAGGTAAAGTCGCCATCTTTATTACAAGTGAATCTTTCTAAAAGTAGAATATAAATGTATTAACACAATAACTAAGAAAATGACATAAAGTCTATGTCAACTGGCTTGATGAAAATATTTCAAATTGTGTATGAAAACACCACAGTGTACCCCATGATTGCATTAATGTATAAAGCTATTATTTAATTTTTAAAAAAGTGTAAAAAAAAGATATGTTTCCTCTGTCTAAAGCCTTTTCTGTGTCTCTTAAGGTGAACATGTGGTTTTTCTTATTCATTCAATTAATTTTGTGTTTTCGAATAGTTTATTTTTCCATATTGTTCTAGGCTGGAAATCCTGGTAATAAATCACCTTTAAGATACATGTATAAAATATTTTGCATGATACCAGAATTTTCTTGTACCTATACAGTATATCTCTTATAGATTGGATACTGCATTTCCTTTTTTTTGCCTCAGAAAAAATACATTCAAGGTGCTAACCTTAAGTGATCCTCCTGACCTTATCTTCCTTAGCAGATGAGAGTATAGTTCCATGACACCACTTCTGGGGAAGTTTTGTGCATATTTCTTGGACAAATGGTGTCTTACTGTGTTGCTCAGTCTAGTCTGAAACCCCTTAGCTTCCAGTGATCTTTGTGCCTCAGCCTCTGAAATAGCTGGGTTATAGTTGTGAGCTATGGTGCTCATACATGCTTGTGTTTTGGTGAAGGTTTTTCTCTATTTTCCTCATACATAACAGCACATAGATTAAAAAATAACAATTCTAGTCAGATATAATTTACACAGTCCACAATTCACCCGTTTCAAGTATAGAGTTCATGACTACACATTCAGGGATTACTTGCATATTTCCTTTGCTTGTTACTAGATAAGATTCCTTTAAGGTGTAGAAGAGAGAGATAGAGGAAAGAAAGGGATGAAGGAAAGAAAACCTATATTAAATAGTTTGATGTAAGCCCTCCAATTTGTTTTTTAAAAAACCACATTGTATGCCACATATGCATAAAGGTATTCATTTTCTGTGTGTATATGACTTAATAATAAATAAATGGAGAGAGAAAGTGAATGTGTGAGAGAGAAATGGAGGAAGAAAAATAAAGCAAGGGGGTAAGAAAGAAGGGAGGGAGGGAGGGAAACAAGGGAAGATTAAATAACCAAACTTGGTGGCTCACACCTATAATCCTAGCCCTCTGGCAGGCTAAGATGAGTAAAGTTCATGAATGAGGGGGTCCTGAGCAAGAGTCTGACACTGTATCTACTAAAAAGTGAAAAATTATCTAGACATTGTGATGAGCACCTGTAGTCCTAACCACATGGGAGTCTCAGGCAGGAGGATTGCCTGAATCCTAGAGTTTGAGGTTGCTACAATCTAGGCTGAGGCCACAGAAGACTAGTCTGGCTCATATAGGGAAGCCATATATCAAAAATGTGTATACACAGACCCATGCACAGACAAACCAATAAACCAAGCAACAAACATTTTCATCATCTAAAAAGAGCAGAATTACCTTGGTGGTTCAAGCTAAGTAGACATGCTTAAGACCAGTGAAGCTTGACCAAATTGAGGCTATACCCAGCCATAGTCAATTTCTAAGCTTCTCTCAAATGGATGTTTTGGGGTAAGTGTCAAAAGAGGTCCTTGATATAATGTCCCATGGGTGGTGCCTGTGGCTCAGTGGGTAGGACACCAGCCCCATATAATGAGGGTGATGAGATCGAGCCCACCACTGGCCAAACTAAAACAAAAATAGCCAGTGTCATTTTGGGTGCCTGTAGTTCCATGTACTTGGTTGGTTGAGGCAAAAGAATTGTGTAAGGGCAGGGGTTGTAAGTTGCTTTATTCTGTATTGAGTGCCACAGCACTCTACTGAGGGTAATCATGTAAAACTCTGTCTAAGGAAAAAAAAATAGCATCCTACTTAAGTGAATTCATGAAGTTTTGTTACCTGTGATGCAGCTTGAGTGTGCTGTACTTAATCTAAACTGTTGTGTCATCCTAGTGCCGGGAATCTCAACCATTATTAGAATAAATAAAGCACAAATGGGAGATCACTTCTCTGTCTGTATGGAAGGATAAGATGTTTCCTTGCTTAAAAAAAAAAAAAAAAAAAAACGTAGAGGACAGCAGCTGAAGTGAGCAGAAAAGGCCACTTAGTATCTTTGACCAAAAGCCTGGATACCAGGACATTACAGGGTGGAGTCAGTCACACAAAGTCACCATGGATGACTTTACAATGGGTGTTTCATCTTTAAGCTTAACATTTTTCTTGCTAAGCATGTGTAGTGGCTGTCTGTGTTTGTCGCTGGGTTCAAACTGTAACAAAAGAGTAGGATTCTTTTCTCCAAACTCAATTTCTGCTTCAGATATTTTGTTTGTATCTCTGGCCAAGAGATTCAATAACCCTTCCTTTCCTTGTCATGTTATGGATTTGTAAACAACTGGAAGAGTGTGGTTTATACCTAGTGATGTCCTGGGATGGTACAAACCAAAAACCCAAGCCCAGATATCAGACAAGGTATAGAAGAGAGAGATAGAGGAAAGAAAGGGATGAAGGAAAGAAAACCTATATTAATGACAGACAGACCTGACACATACACCACACAATTCTTAGTCCTCTTTTTCATGATTTTTTTACTTATTTCTCTAGAATAGGCTTGTATAGAAAGATAGGTGTTTCACTGAAGATCCTCTCTTGAAATCTGGTTAGGCAATGTGTCCAGTAGTGTACTCCATAACAGTACATGTTTATGATGATCATGGAAAATATCAGTCTATCTCTCAAGTTCTAACATTCTGGACCTCCGTGTCAGGTGTGTCCAAACTTTTGGCTTCATAGCCGCATAGGAAGTAAAAGAGCTATGTTGGGCCACATGTTAAATACAATATCACTAATGAAACCTGATAACCTAAAATTACTCTGTGCCTTATTGTGGTGATATCTGCAACCATGGGTATGCAAAACATACCTAACATAATCCCCATGTGTAACTGGGGCTTGAGGATTGGACACACCTCAAAGGCCCTGATAAGGTTATTTCTTAAGTAGAGCTCAATGACATTTGCAATGTTTTACTACACTATTTGGATGCTCTGGGAAGCCAAGGTTGGCTGATCCCCTGAGCTCAGGTTTTGGAGACAAGGCTTACCAACAACAAGAGAGCCTCAGGCCTGATCTCCCACCTGGTTTCTACTAAAATAGAAAAGGTAGCCAAGCATTGTGGCCCTTTCCTGTATTTACAGCTAATCCAGAGGGTGAGGCAGGAATATCCCTTCAACCTAGGAGTTGGATGTTGCTGTGTGCTAAGCTGAGGCCATGACACTATCCTGGACAACAGAGTGAGAGTCTATCTCATTAAAAATAATGAAACAAGAAAAGAAAGACATAAAGAAAGAAAATTTGGTAGGCACAGTTTCCAAGATCAGAAGTATGGGGAAAGGTCAGTAGGCAGAAGGAATAGAGGACTACATAAAGGAGGAGGTTTATTGTGGCCCCTGACAGGGGATCTTTGAGTAAGGACAAGGAGGGTTTGGATTGGTTCATTAGCATTGCCAGTTGATCTGATGGGTAGGGGTTGTCCAGTGATGTCTGGTCCTTGGGCTCAGACGAATTGGAGAAAGGGAATATTGGCCCATATTGAAACAGACCAATGGAGGAATTGGGGTGTGCACTCTTGATTTTTCAGTGTGCATATGAAAAGCCTTATTTGAGTCAAGAATTCACTGGGTGAGCAGTTTCCAGTGACTACAAGAATCTCGGATATTGAAGGGTCAGAGTTATGTAAATCCAAAGGCTTGAGTAATAAAGGATCTAGGAAAACAATTTCCTGTGATAGAATAATTTCTGTAGTTGACATCTAATCTGCAGGAAAATTTCAACACTAAATCTATGGTCAAAAGTGAAAATGAGGGGTAAGTCCCCTACCAAAATTTTCTCCATGTGTATATTGAGAGAGAGTCTCATTTGTTGTCCTGCATACAGTGCACTGATATCATAGCTCATAGCTTCCTTCGAGGGTTTTCATCAAGTGAACATACTCCCTCAGCTGGGACTCCAGGCACCTGCTCAACGTGCAGCCTTTTTTTATTCTTCAGAGATGGGGATCTCACTAGTGTTAAGGTTTTTATCAATTCAGAGGCTCAGACAATCCAACTGACTGGGCCTCCCAAGGAGCCAAGATGAAGGCATGAAGCACCACCATGGGCCACAAGCTATCATTTCAAAAATATCCTAATGTCAAGGTCTGAAATGGTATCTCACACCTGTAATCTTACCACTCTGGGAGGCAGAAGCTGGTGGTCTAAAGTAACTGGGAACTGTGGGGGAGCACCTGGTCTCCAAGATGCTCTGGAGGCTGAGGCAATAGGACTTGTTGGGACTAGGAGTTTGAGATTGTGGTTAGCTATGATGATGTCAGGGTGCTCTACCCAGGGGGAAGGAGTCAGTTTCTTTCTCAAGGAAAAAGAAAATGACAACTTTAGCAGGATGAAACAATGTGCCTTCCATGTCAATTCATGGTAACCTGTGTGTGAGCAGGGATATAGGGTTGACTGTCTCTCAAGTACTCTCATGACCTAGGTACTTCTGATGCTGTGACCCTTTTGAGCACCTCAAGTTTTACAAAATATCATAAAGTAGCTTCATTGAAGTAAGTAGTTGACCGGTGGAAAGTATACAATTCTATGTTTTTAGTACAGTCACAGAATTGTACAGCTATCATCACAATCTAATTTTATATCTTTGTCTACTATTCCCACACCAAGAACCTCAATACCTACTAGCAGTCAGTTTTATCTTCCCCTCCACCTGACCCCTACTCCTAGTAGAAAATTGTCCTTGTCTGGATGTTTTCTTCTGAGTTCAGTCGTAACTGGTTTGGTCTTTTGTAACTGGCCTTGTTCTTTATCATAATGATTTTAAGGTTCATTCCTATTATAACATACATGTGCTCTTCATTCCTTTTGATTCTTGAAAAATAGTCCATTGTTTGAATATAGCACGTTATATGTATCCAATCATCTGTAATTCCCTTCTCATCTATGATTTTTTAAAAATTTCATCAACAATATATGATTCCTCAGTCAAAAGCATTTTCTGCATCTCTTATGGTGACCTGTGGTTTTTCTTATTGATTCTATTAATGTAGTGTGTTCTATTAATTGATAATGATGATTATATTCATCTAGAATGGAAATCCTGGTAATGAATCCCATTTAGGATACATGTATAAAATAATTTGTATGCTACTGGACATTTCTTGTACCTATACAGTATATCTCTTATAGATTAGGTACTGCAATTCCCCCTTTGCCTCAGACAAATACATTGGTATCATCATAGATCAAGGAAATGCAAGCTGCTGCCATCAAGTGATGATGTTTAACCCTCTGAGTTTATCCTTCTTAGCACCTGAGAGTTTCATGCCAGCATTGCTGGGGAAGTTTTGCACCTACATTTTGGACAATTTGGGTCTCACTGTGTTGCTAAGTTCGTGCTAAAACTTCTTAACTTACAGTGATCTTTCTGTCTTGGCCTCTGAAATTGCTGGGATTATAGTTGTGAGGTATGGTGCTCATCCATGCTTATGTTTTAGTGACAGTTCTTCTCTATTTTCCTCATAGACAAGACCTATAGGTTAAAAAATAACATCTCTATTCAGATATACTTAACACACTCCACAATTCACCCATTTCAAGTATATAGTTCAAGACTACACTTTGAAGGATCACTTGTATAGTTTTTTGTTACTGGAGATGTTTCCCTTATATGTAGAAGAGGGAAATAGAGGAAAGAATGTGATGAAGGAAAGAAAAGAATGGAGAGAACATTAGAATTATAGAGAGAGAATTGGAGGAAGGAAGGTTAAGTGAGGGAGGGTTATGGGAGGTTGGCAGGGTGTGAAACAAAGAAAGATAAATGACAGAAAGCGGTAACTCGCACTTATAATCCTAACCGTCTGGCAGGCTGAGATCAGTGGAGTTTTTGTTCAAGTGGGTGCTGAGAATGGACTGAACAAGAGTGAGACCCTGTCTCTACTAAAAAGTGCAAAATGGTCTCAGTGCCTTTGGCTCAAGAGTTTAAGATGCTAGCCACATACACTTGAGCTGGTGGGTTTGAATCCAGCCTGGGCCCGCCAAACAACAATGATGGATGCAACCAAAAAATAAAGGGGTGTTGTGGTGGGTACCTCTAACCCCAGCTACTAGGGAGGCAGAGGCAGGAGAACTGCTTGAGATCAGGAGTTGGAGATTGCTCTGAGCTGTGATGGCACAATACTCTACCCAGGGTGACAGTGTGAGGCTCTGTCTCAAAAAAAAAAAAGTGCAAAATTATCTAGGTATTGCAACAGGCAACTGTAGTCCTATCCACATAGGGGTCTCAGACAGGAGGATTGACTGAATGCTGGGGTTTCAGGTTGCTGTGATCTGGGATGAGGCCACGAATGACTAGCTGGGCCATATATGGAAACCATATCTCAAAAATACCCATACACATGTACATACACAAACAAGCCAACAATAATTTTCATCATGTAAAAAGACCACAATTTCCTTGAGGCTTATAGCAAAGTAGACATGCTTAAGACCTGTGAAGCTATAACCAAATTGAGGCTTCAGTTCAGTATAGTAAATTTGTGTGCTTCTCTAAAATGGATGTTTTGGGGTAGCTGTCAAAACAGGTCTTTGAGTATCCATCCCATTTAAGTTCCTCTGTCCAGTTATGTCAGAGTGTTGCAGCTTGAGTCACCTTGCAGTGCAAAATCTCAACTGTTGTGTCAGCTTAGTGCCAGGAAACACAACCGTTGATACAATCAATTAAGGACAAATGGGAGATCACTTCTCTGTCTGTTTATGGAGGGCTAAGAAATTTCCTGGTTCAAACCCTTTAGGGAAACTAGGTGAAGTGAGCAGAAAAGGCCACTTAGTATATTTGACCAGAAGGCTGGATTTCAGGACATTACAGGATGAAGTCACTACATGGGAACTGTGGATGACATCACAATGGGTGCTGCCCTGGGTTAACACCTTCAAGTGTACCTTTATTCCTGCAATGCATGTGTAGTTGACATCCCAGTTTTATTGTTGTTCTTGTTGTTAGGTTCAAACTGTTACAGAAGAGTGGGTTTCTTTTCTCAAACTCAATTCCTCCTTCCCAAAGTTAGTTTGATATGTCATCAAGGGATTCAATAACCCTTCCTATCCTTTTCAAGTCATGGATTCGTAAGCAAATGGAATAGTGTGGTTTACATCTAGTGCTGCCCTGTGATATTGTAGACCAAGAACCTGAGACCAAAAGATCAGACCGTGATTTCACAGACCTGACAGATATGTCACACAATTCTCAGTGCCACTTTTCAGAATGTTTCCCTTCTTTCTCTATAATAGGCTTGTTCTCGAAGGTGGGTAACTCACTGAAGGGCCCCTCTCAACATCTGGTTAGGTAATGTGTCCAGTGGAGTACCCCATAGCTGCAGTTGTTTATGATGATCATGGGAAATATCAGCCTATCTCTAAATTTACAACATTCCTGACCTCCGTGCCAGGGGTGTCCAAAGTTTGGGCCTGTTGTCCACATAGGAATTAGAAGAGTTATGTTGTGGGGTCAGTTTGCAGGGGATTACAAGAATGTAGGATATTGTAGGGTCAGAATCACATAAAGACCAAAGATACTAAGAAAACTATTTCCCTATGAGAGAATAATTTCTCTTTGACATGTAATATAGGGGTAAAATTTCAAAAATACAACTGTAGTAAAAAGTAAAAATGAGGGATAAATCCACTAACAACGGTTTACTCTATTTACTTATTGAGATAAAGTCTCTTTTTTTGCCCTTGGTAGAGTGCCTTTGTATCAGAGTTCACAGCATTGATTTCTGACATCTTAGCCATTTGTTTATGAATGGGATCTTCTTCTGTGTCTGCCTTATTGTTCCTTGGGGGAGTTGATCTACTCTGATTATTCATGTTGCCAGAGTTTTTCCACTGATTCTGCCCCATGATTATTTTTCACCATTGGGCTAGATGAGTAGATGAGGTAAAATTGTGTTGGGGGCTCCTGGAGTAGTGATTCACCAGCCCTTTGCCCAAGAGCTGGGACTGGTGACTTCAGCTTTTCTCCTATGGCCTGAGACACTGGAGACCTGCTTGGTGTGGTGTGGTGGGGCTAACTGGCTCTGTCTGGTTTTCATCTTGTCTCTATCCAATACTGGTGAATCAGTAAGTCTTCCTTGAAGTCTAAGTGGTCAAGAAATACTAGGAACTAAGACACCCAGGCCCCCATGGGCAATACAACATTCCTACAACAATGCATACAGGATACCACCTGGGATGGTTCTCAGGTGATTGGCTCAAGTCAAGAGTTCCAAATCAATTGTCCCAGTCAGCACCTAGTCTCAAGTGGCAGAGTTCAAAAGGTCTCCAGCAACTATATAGCAGGCATGTGCTGACAGGAGTGTGACTCACTCTGGTGCTCTGTGGAGTCAGAAAAGCCCACCCAGCAAATTAATTAGTCCAGGAAGGTTGATGCCCACTTCTCCATCTTGCACCTCTGTCACTCCCAGTCACTGGTAATCCTGCAGGGCTGTGACCCAGTTCCCTCCAATGAGCAAATGCTCTTGCAACTGCCTGAGTCACAGGGACATCTATGTCTCCTTGGCCAGGATGCCACACTCTGCCACTAGCTGGCAAGGGGAGCTGAAGCCTAATATCCCCGGGTGCTTAATGGAAGCTGGGGAGTTTCTCTCAGCTCCAGTCCCATCCCAGATTGCTGCTGCTGCTGCTTATCTTCTCGCAGAATTTGTGTTTCTGTCCCAGTTATATGCTCCTACAGATCAAGGACTGTGTGAGTTAACAGAAACTGCAACTCATCCCCGTCCTGTGCTAATGACACTGCATCAATTCACACAGAGCTGGTGTCTCATACTCCACTGCACTCTGTGCAGTTAGAACTCACAAGTGTATAGCCAGGTGTTTTGGTGTGTGCCTGTAGTCTCAGCTAGTCCAGAGGCTGAGGCCAAAGAATCACCTAAGCCCAAGAGCTGGAGTTTGCTGTGAGCTGTGACACCATAGCACTGTACTTGGGGTGACAAAGGGAGACTCTGTCAAAAAAAAATGGAACTCACAAAGGGCTCTCACTTCCTGCCCCTGCCTGTGTTGGTTCAGCAGCCATGTCGCTTTTGTCCCACCTATGCTGCCCTGCAGACCAGTTGCATCTTGGGATCACAAAAACAGCAATTCTGACGTAGGCCAACCCTGGGAGTATGCCACCCCATCGCAGGTGGATTCTTTTCTCTGTGCCTGCTGTGCCACAAAAGGGCAAGTAACACGTGTTGTAACCCAGCCTTCTTTCCCCTGCCCGCTCCTATTCCCCAGCCCTCTCCTGTTTCCTGTTAAATTCCCTTTGTGTTTTCTGCCCTATCCACCTATCATTTTACTTTATTAGTTTATCTGTTTTTATAATATTTGTATTATAGTCTTTTCCTCCGTTTAGTAAGTTGTTCAAAATAAGACAGGGTAATTTTTAAAAATGCTCTTTCAGTAACTTTTTAAATTTCAGTCAAATTCACCAAGAACCACAGTAAAACAGTGAATATTTTCTTTAAGTAATACTAACCAGATTAACAAAGAAACACTAAAAATTCCAGATTTTCAACCTTGAAAAGCAGGCACCTACTTGGAAAATATTAATGTGAGTTTACGAATCATGTGGGAAGGGGAGTAAAAAATAAAAGCCATGCCTTAAAAATTGTGATTTAAACAATCAAGTAAAATTTAAAAGAATCTGGATTAAATTATAGAAAGCAAAGCTGCAGCCAAATTAACCCTTGCTGCAGACTTTTTCTATAAAAGGAGTAAAAGTGTCGTTGGTAAGGTTTTGTTCCCCGAATTCATCTCTTTATATATTACTAAATTGTATAACACCAATCAGTCAAGATTATATGTAATTTATCAATCCCGGTGCTTTATTCAGTGCCCTTTCAAAGTTCCTTTAGGAAACTCTCTTAGATTTCAATCCAGGGAAAGTCACTGTGTTTTCCTTCCTCTTCTTTTTCCTGGAAAACTGTTCACTATCCTTGAAACTGCGCAACACTTTTGTTTCTATATATTATTTACTTCCTGGTACACTTTCAATTTGTAAATTTAAATGTCAATATTTCTGTTTTATGTACAATTTATTTTAACCCGAACTGAGGCTACTGAATGTGGCTAGGGCATAAGAGCTGCTTTTCACACAGGGGACAGCCACTAAAAAACTGACTCTGTCCCCTGCCTGACCCTGCCAAATTATCTAATTAAATTACTAACCTTTAAAATTTGCATTAAAAAATTAACATGTTTATAAATATTGCTAATCTAGTTTCAAACAAAACAAAAATCAGCTACCTAAAACTGAGCTAGTTTTTTATAGTTTTTGTTTAAAATATCATTAGTTCTTCCTGTATTCTATTTTCCAAAAGTCAAAAAAATAATTTTCTGTCTTTTAAACTATTTGTAACTTCTCAAACAATGTATATATACTTATAAGCAAAATTTAAAACATATATTTTTTTCTAACTCCATAATTTCTCTAAAATTTACAAGCCATCAGTAAATATTCTTAATTTCTAACAATACAATTATTTGCATAAGTTGAATAAAAATCTGTTTTGTTCTATAAAACATGATAAAAACACTATTATACCATGGCTCTGGCTGAAATAGCGTTTCCAAAAATATCCAAACTGCATTAAGGGATTAAGGTTGACTTTATAAAGCCAATAAAAAACCCTCTAAAAAAACTGGTCAAATACCCATCAATAACATTTCCTAATCTGCAGTAAGTAACAAAAATAACTTCCTAACAGGTCTGGAAGTCAAAATATACTTGCAAACCTGAAAAACAATGGAATAGGGGACTACATAAAGGAAGAGATTTATTGTGGCCTCTGTGGGGAGGATCAATAAGTCAGGACACCCGGGTTTGAGATAGGATCTTATGGATATAACCAGTTAATCTGATGGGTAGGGGTTTTCCAGAGGTGTCTGTTCCCTGGTCTTGGACTGACTGGGGCAAAGGAATGTTGGCCCAGATTGAAGGACCCCCAATAGAAGAGATGGAGGGTATAATCTAAATTTTTTTAGTGTGCATATGAAAAGTCTAATTTGAGGCAAGAAATCATGGTATAGGCAGTTTCCAGTGACTACAAGAATGTACAATATGAAAGGCTCACAGTTACATAAAATCCAAAGTCCTGACTAATACAGGTTTTAAGAATACAATTTTCCTATGGGAGAATAAATTCTCCAGTTGACATCTAATCTAGGGGTAAAATTTCAAAACCACAAATGTGGAAAAAAGTAAAAGTGAGGGGTCAGTCCCTATTAATGGTTTTCTCTATTTACACATTGAGACAGAGTCTCCTTTTGTTGCTCTCTGTCGAGTGTGTTGGTATCAAAACTCACAGCAATCTTCAGGTGTTGTCATCAAACGACCCTATTCCCTCACTTCCCTCACCTAGGACTCCAGGTGCCTGCATAGCATCTGCCCTCTTTTTATTCTTCACAGATGGGGATGTCACTAGTGCTCAGGCTGGTCTCTAATTCAGAATCTCAGACAATCCAACTGACTGGGCTTCCCAAACTACCAAAGTGACAGGCATGAAGCACCACCCCTGGCTACAAACCATATTTTGCAAAATATCCCAACTTTCACATCTGGAGTGGTAACACACACCTGTAATCCTACCACCCTGGGAAGCAGAAGCAGGTGGCCCAATGTAACTGGGCACTGTTGGGGTGGGGGCATCTGGACTCCCAGATTCTCAGGAGGCTGAGGCAATAGGATTTGTTGAGCTCAGGAGTTTGAGCTGCTGGTTATCATCTGTGATGTTGTCAGGGCACTCTCCCCAGAGGTAAGGAGTCATACTCTGTCTCAAGGAACAAGAAAATGACAACTTCTTTAGGACGGAACAATGTGCCTTTCCTGACAATTCGTGGTAGCCTGTGTGTGACCAGGCAGATAGGGTTGACTGTCTCTCAAGTACTCTCATGACCTAGGTTCTTCTTATGCTATGAGCCTTTTGAGCACCTCAAGCTTTGGAAAACTTTGGCCAGTAGCTTTATTGAAATAAATAGTTCAAAATAAAATAAATATATAGATTTAAATAAGTAGTTCAGCCTTTGAAAGTGTACAATTCTGTGTTTCTCAGGATAGTCACAAGTTGTACAGCTATCACCAGAATCTAGTTATAGAAGTTTGTCTGCTCCCCCCACAAAAAGAATGTCAATACCTAAAAGCATTCACTTTCCTCTTCCCCTTGACCTTACTCCTCTTCTCCCTACTCCTAGAAGATAATTGGCCTTAGTCGATGTTTTCTTCTGAGTTCATTGATACTATGTGTAGTCTATTATTACTGGCATTGTTCCCTTAGCATAATCATTTTACAGTTCATTCCTAGTATAACATAAAAGTGCACTTAATTATTTTTGATTTTTGACAATAATTCCTCATGTGAATATAGCATGTTACATGTATTCAATCATAGGGTATCCCATTAATAGTCCTGAAGACATTATATTTGCATCGAAGATTTCTAAAAGATTTTATGAACAAGATATTTTGCCTCTGTCAAAAGCCTATTCTGTATCTCTACGGGTGACCGTGTAGTTTTTCTTATTGATTCTATTAATGTAGAGTGTTCTAATATTTGATTTTCCCATCTAGAGAAAAACTGAAAATCCTGGAAATAAATCCCATTTGGGATACATGTATAAAATATTTTGTATGCTACCAGACTTTTCCTGAACCAATACAGTATATCTCTTATAGGATGTATAATGTGTTTCTCCCTTTGCCCCAGAAAAATACAGAGTTACCATCATAGCTCAA
>CAUYQV010102907.1:0-14425 GCA_963574575.1 Galagoides demidoff
GATACAATGATTAACCAAATGACATGAAAGTTATGTTAACCAGCTTGATGAAGGTGTTTCAAATTGTATATGAAACAGCACAATGTACCCCATGTTTGCATCAATGTATACAGAAATCAATTAATAAAAAAAAAGAAAAAAAAATATAAAACTCATTAACTTAAAAAAAAAAAAAAAAGAAATCCTAGAGCCAGACAGTACCCTTGACAGTGTGGAGTTCCTGGTCTCTTCCATTAGAAAGGAGGAAACTGGCTCAAGAAGTCATGAATTCTGTCAAAGCAATCTAACCACTTAGTGACAAAGTTAGAACCAAATCTAAGTTTAGTGACTTCCCCGATCATTTTGAAAATATGCATAACTAGCATGAAGTAGTAACTACGTAAGGAAAAGACCCTGGTATTTTTTTTTTTTTTTTTTGAGAGACAGAGTCTCACTTTATCAACCCTTGGTAGAATGCTGTAGCATCACAGCTCACAACAATCTCAGCTCCTGGGCTTAGGCGATTCTCTTGCCTCAGCCTCCTGAGCAGCTGGGACTACAGGCTCCCTCCACAATGCCTGGCTATTTTTTGTTGTTGTTGTTGCAGTTTGGCACAGGGTTCAAAACCTCCATCCTTGGTATATGGGGCTGGTGTATAGCCCAGGAATATGGGGAAGTGGAAGAGGGAGGGGAGGGGAGGGGGAGGATGGGTGGAGGGAGGGTGTTTGGTGGGACCACACCTATGGTCCATCTTACAAGGGTACATGTGAATCTTTCTAAATATGAAATATAAATGTCTTGCACAATAACTAAGAAAATGCCATGAAGTCTATATTAATCAGTTTGGTTATTTCAAATTGTATATAAAACCAGCATACTGTACCCCATGATGGTATTAATATACACACCTATGATTTAATAAAAAATAAATAAAAAGATGGGTTAAAGAAGTAAGATATCTTACACACTTATAGCTATGATACATTGATAGTTCTGTTGATGTTGGGTGACCTTGGCATAGGACATTTCCTAGAAATTTAATTATTGCTTAATTTTACCCCATTTCCCCCTAATAATTACATATAATAATTCCAAATGAAGATTTAATATTTTTCAGGTGTGAGTCTATGTGATTTATAAGCGTTAACTTATTTAATCTTCACAACAGCCCCCCATAATGCATAACAATAATTAATAGCAATAAATAATAATAGAACCAATCCATAGAGAAGTAGAGCTACTTGACTGAAATCCACACCATCGGTGGCAGGAAAGGTTGGATTTCAACTTAAGCAATCTGGCTTTCAGGCGCTGCAATGTTCACTGCTTCCTCGGGAAGTCCAGAGCACATGAACTGAGTTTTCTGTTGCTTTTCCTCGTCATGCTCACCACATTTGAGAAACATGTCGTTGTGAGTACGCCATAAATCAGACTTGAATTACAATTGAACTACTTGGTGTTAGATCCACGAAATCAAAATCACAACTACCTTGTCCCCGCCTCTGCGCTACTTCGACCTAACGCTCTTCACTAAGGCTGCTTCTTGGCTTTCCAATTTGAACCTGCACTTCTGCTGGCAGGTGGAACTGCCCGGTCTATATTTTGATTCAGGCTACCTGTCAACAACAAAAATCTGAGTTTCGTGAGATTCGTCTAAGTGAAGGATCCTCCATCCGTGAGCCAGGATTTCACAGTGCAGTTGAGGTTCCCCATGTGGGCACATCCGCAGGTTCTAAGGAGTGGAACCATTTGCAGACTTGAAGGCTGGTTGGACTGCCTTGCTTTCCACATTGCATAGTGATGCCTCACACAAAGCACTGTGATGAAGCCCTACTATGTTTGCCGACTAGTTGAGCATCAAAAGAATACCATTCATTTGTTCTTATGCAATCAGTGCTGAGTTGAGTGAATTTTAGCCCATAGACATCTTGAATCTCATCATGAATTCTACTTACGATCAGAAACATTTATACCGACTATTTTGTATCCATTATAAGCTATAGTCATCTCTACAGGTGTAAAAATGCCTGCAGTTATAAAAATAAAATGCTAGAAAGTGTTAGATGTTTTTCAGTATTTTTAGATCACTAACTAGACTGTGTTCACTCTCTTCCCCTTGTTCCTACTTGATGCACGATATTGATATTTAGTTTCTCAACTAGACTTACAAGACCCCAAACTGTGCAGATGTGAGAAATAATTCACCACAAAAGCTATAAATTTCACAGCTCAAAAAACCCTGAAGATTATTAATGAGGCACCATGCAATTAGCTTATACAAAGTGCAGCTAGGAATCATGCATAATGTAAAGCAGAAACTGCTAACCACTGACTCATAGAAGATCATTTAAGCTAGTTTTCATGGACCTGAAGGATTGATATTTAACACAATTCCTAAGAAGATTCGCATCGCTTTAACACCATAGTCAGAGTTTGGTTTCAGTACAGATTTGCTAAGAGAAAAATAGAAGGCAATCCATGGGTAAGGCAATTTCTAGCGATGAAAATGTGAACAAGTTGTTTAACTTCAGACTCTTGATTTTTAATGTATATAAAATGGGCATAACCATATCTCTTGCATAGAATTGTCATAAAATTGATTTAAAAAGTAATATAGGCTCTAGAGTTTTAGTACATAGTTACAGCTAATAAAATGTTATAAATCATATAATTAGGGTAATGTGAAACTTTTATAGCCAAAATTCTTGTTTTAATGGGAATTCTGCACTTCTCTGAAAACAAATTTCTTTGGCAAGACTAGGAACAGAAGCCAAATGCCTGCATAGAAGGACCTACCCAGGATTGCGTATGTACACTACATATACAGGGTGGCCATCAAGTTCACGTGCAAATTGCACACGTGTTAACCACTTGTATTAACTCGTGTAGTCAGCAGAATAACCCTATGACATCAATACTTTTATTATATTTATTTTAAAGATGAAGAAACTGAGATGCAGGGCCATGAACTAATTTGTCCAAGGTCATATAGCCACTGAGTGGTTGAAATGTGGTCCGATCTCAATCAGTTTGGCCCCATGGTACAAATTTTATATCATTTCTTGACTATTAATAAAGCATATTGAATTAATGAATATATACTTCAAGTAATACATAAAGATTCATCTTAATTATAATTCTTAAAGTATTTCAATTTTTGAAATACTTTTCAAAATGTATTTTAAATGTAATTTCTGACATACTTTGGTTAGTAGTTGGAAGTTAAATGGATTTACAGTAAAGAGATATTTAATAGATGTGGAGGTACAGAACTTAAACCAAAGTATGCATATAAAAGGTCATTATGATTTAGGACATAATTATAAAAAGATAATCCACATTTTGTAGACTTTTTGTTTATATTGAAGAGGCCTCAGTGTCTCTGTAAAATTAAAGTGTAGTTTGCGATTGTCACAAGGATCCCTTTCAGCCATGAAACTGAGCTTATAAACCATTTCTTATCTATTCCTACGCTGTCATTTGGTCATGGACCATCAAATTTGCATTGCACTTTCCAATGTATCATTTATAGACTTAAAATATAATGAACTTGATTAGTAATACTGAAATAATCTATGTGTGTGCCATTTAGGTATTTTTATTATCGATACATAGTGATCATCCAGAGGAACCTAAGTCATTTTTCATTTCTCTAAGATTTTTCTATGTGATATATATTTCATAGATAATTAATCTCCTTAATTCTGTTTAAGTATAAAATTATTATTTTGTTTTCATATTAGGTGGCATTTCTTCTTTATCATTCTTATGTGGGATTCATTGAGGTACAAAGAATTAGGTTACACGGCTTGCTTTTGTTAGGTAAAGTCCCTCTTATAATTGGGTCCCACCCCCAGGAGTTGTTAAGATAATTATTTTAACAGTAGAATCACCTAAGTAACCCTCTCAAAATAGAAACAGTAGAGAGAAATCCAAATACAATGCTGATTAGTTATCACTAATTGAAATAATTTTATATGTAAGGTTGTATTTTTTACCTGCCAAAATCCACGTCTGGACAATATAAAACAACTTGTTGCTAATGACAGTATAATTCCCATTTAACTAAATGCAGAATTGAACCCAGTGATACAAACATTAACCTTTACTAGCTAGCTTAGTTTGCCATGTTAACGTTATTTAAATATTCTTTCCAACATATACATTGCTGCTTGTTTATTCATTTTTCTATTTTATAGTAAAGAATAGGATGGGACAGAGAATTGTGACAGCCGTTACTACAATTTTATTTTCTCTTATAGCTGAGAATATACTCCAAAACATAACCTGATTGAGAAATTAAATATTTTTATACAAAAGTACAGGGCTACAATGAGCACAGAATTATTGCCTCTAATAAAGAGCATCTCATGGAAAATGAATCATGAGAAAAAATAAGATTTAAAAAATTTTCCAGGGACAGTATTCATAAAGCTTTATCTCATTTGCTTCTGACTTCAGAGTATTTTCCTTCACCCCAGACTGACAGATTATGCTGAACAAAGGTCCTGTGGGTTGAAAGCACACAGAAATGAATCTGTCCTGAGGGCAGAGCCAACTACAAGGAGTTGGGCACGTGGCTTTTGCTCTCTGAAAGTATAATGTTAGTATAGTCCTTTTGAATCTGTTGGTGTGATAAAATAAATGTGTATACACACATACGTGTGTGTACCATCCACACACCCCCTTATGGTCAGATTTCTTACTTTACATAAATTTCAGTGTCTGTAATATTTTTGTTACTAAAATGTCTCACAGATTAATAAGCTTTGTTCAGCTACTTTTCACACTTTCACACTTCTGCCAACGAGTTTGCCAAGATTTTAATTTTTTTTGCACCTGACTTTCAGTAACTTGACTTTCAGTAATTTGTCTCAGAAAATCTGTCTTCCCAAAAGGTATTGTATTTATCACAGCACTTAGTACATAGCTTAATAACTCCACACTGTTTTTTTTTTTTTTTCCCTCCTTTGGAGAGGGATTCCCTTTCTTGTTCTGATTCATGTAGTTTTAGAATAGACTTTTCTCGTCAATTTCGAATATCATGATATCAGTTATATTTTAAGTTCAAAATACATGAGTTCTTAATAGCTTATGGCTATAGATGGATATAAGAGTACAAATCATAAAAACAACATGTAATTAAATATATGTATGTAAGATTTTAAAATATACTGTAATGCTACTATCAGAATTCACAGGTGCCTCCTTTGGGGGCACAAGTTAAGATGGGCTAAAACAGTAATCAGAAGGAAGGTCTCGGAGTGGTGATGGAAAGATTCATTTCATAGAGCAGTGAATTAATTCAGGGAGGATGGACACATCTTGGCATCGGAGGGTGACTTAGTGCACAAGAATGTTTTCTCTGTTGCCCAGAATTTCTTTGGGGTCATTCTCAAATAGAAACTACTAAACAGCATCTATTTCTATTTTTCTTTTTTACTTCATAAGCCATGAACAGATGAATGTGTCTGTACATCTCTTACATAATTTCTACGTCCTTCAGACTCACATCTGTACTTTAACCAGACTGCTTTCTTTCAGAGGGTTAAAATAGCAAAATGTGATAAATGAACAAGGAGTTATTTACTGAATCCCCAATAAAAATAGTAGCATTTCCTTAAGTACAAGCCCTGTGTGTTGAACGTTCATGTATGCATCTCCTCCATCCTTGGAATTGGTGTTAGTCTTGATGGGAATTCAATAATAGAAAGTCTTAGACTAATATCATCGTCAAGCTGTAAGGACATGAGGTCATCTTGCAGAGAAGGAAAATGAGACCGTCCGAGGCGAAGGGACCAGCCCCAGGTCGTGTAGCTGGTATTGTGGCTCTCTGAGTTCCTGAACCCTGCCACAGGTTCATGTCACAGCCTTGTGGAAGAAGGGCCACTCGAGAGCAATGTACTCTTTCTTCCCTTCCAGAGCTTCAGTGCTGCCACACTTTTTGCACATTGCACTAGGTGCAAGCCCAGAAATCCTGCCAGGATCAAAACAACACTCCTTAAACACCCTGTGACTTTCAGAGCTGTATAAAATAAAAGGTTGCAGTTAATGATTGCCAACTTGGAGGGAATAGTTCCTCTTTGGAGCCAAATATATGTGGAGAACAGATGAGACTGTGGGAGTGAAGTTGGCAAAAGGGAAAGAGAAATGAGTCTATTCTTTTTGGAAAATGAAATTATAATAAATATCTGAATAATGTAGATGTTTATGACTCATTTAGAGACTCTTCTCATTTGAAAAATGAAATCTGTATCTTTCATCTTGAATTATGAAAGAATATTATTTTTTAAATATCATGAAATCCTTGTTTTTATTTGGAAGCAGATTGTTTTTAATAATCTATGTATAGAGAGAACTATTTGCATTTCCTTTTCTAACAAGATCGTTGCTTCTCCTAGTGAATTCCTACATTCAAGCAGTGACTCATGGGAAGATAATACGTTCCAACAATTTTGAGAACTAAGAAAACACATGGACGTCAAAAATAATGATTATTTAAATGTTGGGTTCAGAGAGGTAAAACTGTCCGACAGAAGGAATATGGACATAGTAGCCAAGAATTCCATCTTTTTATTTCACACTCATTTTATTTTTCAAAAGTCTCTTCTCATGTTTGAGATCCCACATCCTTCAGTCTACTTGAAGACGTTTTTTAGCAGAAGTTCTCTGGAATTTCACTCTCAATCTGTTCTTAAAGGATATCTCGTAGAACCGTGCTCAAGAAAAACACTGTTCTAGTAAAATCTGCCTGCAATCTCCTTTCATAAATCTGTTTGGTGCCTAATGACATAGTGTAGTGCTCCTTGTTATGGGACATAACTAATGTCTTTCCCATTTGTCCTTTTCATAGATTTTCTAATTTAAGAGTATTCTTAATATCTCCGAGCTCATGTTTGTAGATATGTGTAGCATATAAATTTTTTCCAACAATGCAATCTTGGATAATGTTTTATAAAGTTTAAGTTTGAGTTTTGTTATTTCCCAAACAATAGACGCAGATAAGATAGTTTTCATTGGTATGAGTTTGACAGTCTTCTGAGTTACTCATTTAAATCTGTTTGCGAATGGTAAGAGATACAGATCCTGTTTTCAGTCTTCTCCATGTGGCTTAATTCATGATGGGTAACAGATTTAAACCTAAGGCATAAAACTATAAAAGTTCTAGAAGAAGAGGTTGGGAAAACTCCTACAGCTATCAGCCTAGGCAAAGCATGTATGAAGACCCCAGAGGCCATCACAGCATCACTAAAAAGAAGTAAATGTGACCTGATTAAATTAAAAAGGTTCCTCACAACTAAAGAAACAATCAATATCGCATATAGACAATCTACAGGGTGGGATGAAATATTTGCATGTTGTACTTTTAAAAAAAAGGCTAATAATCAGAATCTACAAAGGACTCATGCAAATCAGCAAGAAGACATCAGACAACCCCATTAAAAAGTGAGCAAATGCCACGAAGAGAAGCTTTGCAAAAGAAGATAGCCTAACAGCCAGGAAACATACGGAAAAATGCTCACTGTCTCGAGTCATCACGGAAATGCAAATCAAAACTGTAATAAGATATCACCTAGCTCCAGTGAGAATGGCTCACATCACCAAGTCCCCAAACAAAAGATGCTGGTGTGGATGCAGAGAGAAAGGAACACCTAGACACTCCTGGTGGGACCGCAGACCAGTACAACCTCTATGGAAAGCAGTATGAAGATACCTCAAAGAACTAAGAGTAGACCTGCTTTTTGATCCAGCAATTCCACCCAGAGGAAAAATAAGACATTGTATAAAAAAGAGTCGTGTACCCAGATGTTTGGAGCAGCACAATTCACAGTCACAAGGGTGTGGAAACAACCGGGGTGCTTATCAACCTGTGGAGGGATTGATAATATGTGGTATTAATGTTATTACAGGGAGTACTACTCAGCCATAAAAAAAATGGTGATTTAGTATCTTTTATAGCAACCTGGATGGAGCCGGAGCTCATTCTCATCAGTGAAGTATCACAGGAAGGGAAAAACAAACAAGTAAACTCACTTTTACATTGGAACTTCGTGATCAACGTGCATGGCGTATGTGGTGGTAAAATTCAATGAAAATCTGTGTGCACGGCACAGACCCAGCACACACACCTTGTTTTAGACACAGTCAACAATAAGAAGACTGCAGTTCTCTTTAAGAGGATATGCCAGTGTCGTTCAGAGGCCGTTTTATTCCATTTTTAAATATAGGCATGTGATATTAACAGAAGAACATGATATACCTAGTCATGGCTGAATATTTGGATTTAATTTGTTATGAGGAATATTTGGGTCTTATTTGTGGGAACCAGTTTCTGTTTGTTTATTTGAGACAGAGTCTCACTTTGTCACCCTTGGTAGAGTGCTGTGTTATCATCGCTCACAGCAACCTGAAACCCCTGAGCTTGAGTGTGACCCTTTTGCCTCAGCCTCCTAAATATTTGGGACTACAGCTGCCCACCTCAATGCCCAGTTAGGTTTTCTATTTTTAGTAGAGATGGGGTCTCTTGCTCAGGCTGGTCTTGAACTGCTGAGCTCAAGCAATCCACCTACCTCAGCTTCCCAGAGTGCTGGCATTAAGGCAGGAACCACAGCACCCAGCCATGAGAACCAGCTCATGAATGATGTTGATCCTACATGACCACATATGTGGAGTGATTAGTTGTAATGAAACTATTTTCTGAAAGAAAGAAAAGAAATTCTTTGCCTCAGTAGCATCAATTGCAATCACTCACATAGTTTTATGTATAATTTTTAAAATGATATTTACAGAAGAATACTATTTTGTTGGGTGGAAATTATCATACTAAAAGTAATATAATTCCAGTCAAATCAATAACATTGAGACTGTATATTATGCTCAGAATTGCTGAAAATACAATTGTATAGACTTTTGAATTATCACTTGGCATCTGTACCCTATCCCAGTGTTTCCAAGGTTTTAAGTTGTTACATGACTTTCATTATAAGTTGTTATGTCTCCATAGCATGGTCTGTTGGGGAAGCATATAATTTTTCCTTTTCTTTGTTTTTAATAATTTTTTTATTAGATCATATTTGTGCACATTAATTCTATCAAGGATATTTTTAAATCCAAGCTCACTTTCACTAGAGACTTTAGACAGATAAAGGAGAGTGCTACAATATTTTCATGACTGTCACTTTGAATTTGAATTGAAGTCCAGTGTGCAGAACTGCTTGGAAACTTTAATTGAGACTTTTACTATGTAAAATTTTCTGGGTGGTTGTACATAGTCAAATCACATACAGTACTATTTTTTTCATTTATGTGTAGAGAATAATTTAGTTAAGGGAGGTTGGCAGTGCAGATGGCATCTAATTTTTAAGGGTAAGAAAATGCATGTGTATTAGGGGCATTCTGGTTCTAGCTGTATAAATCTAATGTCTATAGTAATTCTGAAATTTTCTAGGCCTATAATTGAAATGCATTATAGCTGAGAGATTAGAAACAGCTAGGGCTTGTTAAAACAGTAGTATTTGGCCAAACAGGGCTCAGCTCTTCGGACCGCACTGAGAACATTTTCAACAGCATTGAACTACATTCCATGAGCCTCTCTAATGGTATTTTGTTATATTTTCTAAACAAAAGTGAATGAAGGCCATTTTTTTCAATCAAATAATACTTCTAGTTCTTTTGAAGGGACATAATATAAAAACAAGCTGTTTTCACAGGAAGATCTTCTGCGACTTCTAGCTCTTCCTAACCTTCATTTTGGAAATTTTCAATAATTTTTTCCAGCAAAATTTGGAATCCCTAGGACAACATTATGTCACCAGTTTCTTGGGTTAGAATTCTCCTCTATTCTTTACCTTTCGGCTGTCTACTTTCATCTCCATTAACCTTTTGGCTTGACTCTAAACATTTATTGAAGGCTACCTCCTTTGTCGGTCCAGTAACTCCAAAGGTTAGTGAAAAGTGGATGCCAGTTTGACCTCTTTTATCCACATTAGATGATTTTAATTATTCCTAAGAAATGACACTTTTGACCCATTTTGTCCTTGTCAAGTTTGTCTAGTTGTGGGCTGTCTAACTGTGAAACTCTGGGTTCAAACCATGTCTAGGAGTGCAGAATTTTAAAACTTTACAGTGTGGAGCCTCAAAAGGGCACGAAATTTTTTTAAAAAAGAAAACATTCCCATTTAAGTGAAATTCAAGGCTCCTGTTATGTACCTTGAATTGATTTGTTACTGAAAGACACTGCCTCGATAATGATAAAGTACAAACTTTAACCTGTGAAAGCCCATAGGTTATTCCACAATGGAAAAAATGAGGAAGACCTTTCTACAAGGAAGGATTAGTTAAGTTTACAAGCTACCCTCAATCACCATAGCTTTTTGCATGAAAACATTTATTTCTTTCTCATGCTACATGACCAGGGATCCCGCCTCCTTACCTGCTTCCACAGTCACTTTGGGAAAGGCATTGGCTCTGAGAGTTTCTGGGTTGAAGTGACACTATCACTTTACCCATTTTATGAGTCAAGTAAAGCTACACGTTCATACCTAACTTTAGAGAACTGGAAGGTAGAGACTTGGAAATAATTGGTCACTAGCACTAATGACTATCACAACCTTTAAACTAAATAAGAAAGAGGTTTTGTCTTGACATGTGCGCTAATGAGTACAAATATTACAGTGCCTGAGAGATGGGAGGATTCAATAAATGCTTTCTGTATGCTTTAGTTCATTTAGTTATATAGCTATTCAGCAAGCTTGATGTGCATCTACCTACTGTAGTAAGCACTGTGCTAGTTGTTTTATGCAACAGCCTCTGAAATTAAATATATATATATATATATACTATCCCCATTATGCAGGCGTATATTCTGAAGCTCAGAAAGTTTCAGTGATTTTCCAGTCACAGATACTTCCAGAAGCACGGAGCAGGATTAGAACCTAGATAATTTAACTCCAAAACCAATCGTGTCCTGTTTTAGACCTCAACAAAAGACACTTGTGATTCAGGCAATGTTTTACAGAACCAAGTACATAAGCAGGAATATTACAGTCACTACTGAGCGTTTTCTTGTACTTTAAAACAAGAAAACAAATCTCTCTAATGACTCATAAACAAATGATTAATGGCTGTAGAAGGACAATGTAGGTTTGGTGTTCTTCCAACTAAGGGAAAGTTATTTCACACTTGAACACATTTGATAAGGAATTTTAGTCATTTTTGTTTCAACCCTAAGTCAGTAAATCTGAATACCTATTGTATGAGGGTTCTGTCGCTGCCAAAACAAATCATCACAAACGTGGTGGCTTAAAACAACACAAATTTATTTCCTCTGGTTCTAGAGATCAGAAAGCTAGAATGCGTCTCACCATACAAAATCAAGGTGTCGGCTGGATGTGTTCCTCTCTGCAGGTTCTAGGAGAAGAGACATTCTGTGTTTATTTGAATTGTTGACAGAATTCAGTAGCTTGAGGTTGTAGAACTGAAGTCCCTGTTTTCGTGCTTCCTGTAAACTCGGGGCCATTCCTATTTTCTTCCTGCCATTACATTCCTTACATTCTTGTCACACTTCACCATCTGCCCAGACAGCCAAGGCAGGTGGAATCCATTCCTGTGGAATTTCTTTGGTTTACTCTTTTGCCTTTCACTTCTACTTTTAAGGATTTACGTGATTAGACTGAGTCTTTCTGGCTAATCTAGGATAATCTCACCATCTCACAGTCCTAAAACTTCTGTAAAATCACATCTGTAAAATTCCTTTTGCCAAGTAAGGTAACATATTCACAAATTCCAAGGGATAAGGATTAGGGCATAGCCATTTTGGGGGGACCATCTCCCTGCCTACCATACTTATTATCAAATGTCCTTCTCTCCCAGCCTATTATGCCAGGTGTCTCCTTCATTGGATGCGAGATAAAAATCTGAGGCTTATTTTTCTTGTTTGTGAAATTAGGCAGCTAGACTCAGTAAACTTTAAACTTGTTTCCAGCTCCTACAGTTCTGGAATTTTATGAAACCTTTTGTTAGGAGGGACATGGGAATGTAAACCTAATGATCAAAGTGGATATTATTATTTTCTATTCATGGATTTTTCTGGAGTGTAGATTTCACATAATCCTGGCTAACTCCTTCCTTCTCACTCTTGGTAATCTTCTTTGAAGGCAGTCAATCTCCACACAAGTTGACTTCTTCAGAAAGAAATTGACTCACCTCTTCAAAACTGTAATAACTGATCCCTTGAGATTTTTTTTATCTACTTATTATTTACTTTACTGCCTGGGTATTGCTTTCAGCAGGTCCTTGCTCCATTTTTGCTCTTGCTTTATTGATTTGGAGTAAAAGAAATTGTTTTCTCTTCAATTTACTTTCTTACAATATCTGATTCTACTCGTGCCCAGGAATAATAATGTTTACCAAAGTTTTAAAAGGTGTAATATCTAACTTACCATTAAGGACAATTTTAGTCTTCTACTTTGTTTGAGTTACAAAATCAACTCCTTCTAAGCCTTAATTTGCTTATTTATAAAAATGTAGAAAATGCTAGTAGTAGCCCTCTTGGAGTTCTAAAAACAGAAACAGATCATGCAGGTGAAATCTCAACAGTCAACATTTCACAAGTGCTCAATAGGTATAAACCACTAATACTGTTTTAATAGTGGTAATAGTCAGAGTCAGGGTGAATGACATAAACCCTGGGCCCTGTTTGCCCAGGACTTTCTAACCATAGCACTGAGTACATCTGCCTGGGAAACCCTTCAATCCCAGAAAAACCAGGATGGATAGTCAACCTAGAGGTGGTCGTGTTCAGAATCAAAGATAAATATATATATATATATATATATTACACCTGCCTTCTACAAGCCATGTGACCTAAAAGAAATTATTTAATCTTTCGGTTCTTCCCTTTCTTACTCTGAAAAATATGTAAGGAGTAGGTAAGAAAGGGAAGTGTCTAACAAAGTGATTGCACAAAGATCATAAATAGTAGTAACCTCTTTCCACCTGCTTATAGAATAATCTTTACTGGCTTCCTTATTCTTAGAGAATTATTCACAGAAGGTTTTGGCTAATATGTAAAGGTGCTCCCGATCTGTTTCTAGACTGCCAGGTGAGACATACTGCTATTATATCCTTCCCATTTATCAATAATAATGGTGATGATGATTATGAGAATGACAGCTGTTACCTTCCTGTGCTTACTGTATACCAAGAAAACTTCTAAAGACTTTATGAGTCCTTCTACTGGAGTCCCAGAGCCGCTCAGTATGTCCTGTACGTTCCCTTCTCTCTACACCTAAGCCTTTGTCCACTCTCTTTCTAGCAACTGCAGATTTTTCCTCTTTGTCCTTTAAAATCCTGCCCAAATGTTGCCTCTTTCATGGCATCTTAACCCACAGGACAGGAGGTGCTGCCTTGCCCTTATTGATTCCCAGATAATGTGCACAAGTCTCAGAACTTCCTACCCTGGCACTTTTCACAAGTGTATCTGTATCCTTCAGGAAAAAAAACCAAAACCAAAAAACAAAACAGTTGCTTCCATTCCTAGCACGAAGCACAGGACTGGACTGGATTGTTTACTTGTGAAATGAATGAAAGATTATTCTATTGGCAAATTCATTGATTTACTTTCATAGATTCCCTGAAGAATGTCAGTGATCAATATTTATTTTTTATATCACCTGTAAAAATTGCAAAAGCTTATTTACTACGTAGAAACTCATAGAGCTCTACATGCTATAAAATAGCAAGATTAAGTAATTCGCAAGAATAATTTCCCAGGAAACATGAGAATCCAATAGAAATAAGACCAGACACCTGTTTTGAAATCTGTTACTTAACATGAGAAGAGAATGATATTTCAAATAAAACCACTAAGTATCCTACATGTGATGAAAAACATTGAACTCCCTCCCCTGACTGTCCTGCTCCCCCTTGGAGACCTGAAGATCCTGATCTGGGCATTTATTCTGGTAGGGAAAGGAGCAAAATATGCATCATTAGTAAATAAGAGTTCATTAAGTTGGGATCACTGTTATTTCAGATTCAAGCTTGTTTTGCCTATAAGTGTATTATGAAAATGGGAAAAAGCAACAGTGGTCAATCAGACTGCTGCTGGGGATAACCTGACATCGTTTTTGCCTCAATTGTTTATTATTCATGTATATAAACATAAAATAACTTCTTTTTCACAGGCCTTCCCATGACTATTTTTCCTGGTTATACCTGCCAACTGTTAAGATACATAGTCCAGGCTTGGCCTGTGGCTCAATTGGCTAAGGCGCCAGCCACATACACCTAAGGTGGCAGGTTCGAATCCCCAGCCTGGGCCTGCCAAACAACAATGATGGCTGCAACCAAAAAATGGCTGGGCGTTGTGGCGGGTGCCTGTGGTCCCAGCTACTTGGGAGGCAGAGGCAGGAGACTCGCTTGAGCCCAGGAGTTGGAGGTTGCT
>CAUYQV010102912.1:0-44476 GCA_963574575.1 Galagoides demidoff
GCAATTTATTTTTAAAAATATCTATGGACATCATCAAAAAAGTCATACATCATGATCAAGTGGTTTCATCCCAGGGATGCAAGGCTGGTTTAACATATGCAAGTCCCTAAACATTATCCACCATATTAACAGAAGCAAAAAAAAGGCCCATATGATCCTCTCAATAGGTGCAGAAAAAGCATTTGATAAAATCCAGCATCCTTTTCTAATTAGAACACTGAAGAATATAGGCATACCTGGCACATTTCTGAAACGGATAGAAGCTATCTATGACAAACCCACAGCTAATATTTTACTGAATGGAGTAAAACTGAAAGCTTTTCCTCTCCAAACAGCAACCAGACAAGGTTGTCCTCTGTCCCACTACTATTCAACATTGTGCTGGAAGTTCTAGCCAATATAATTAGGCAAGACAAGGAAATAAAGGGCATCCAAATGGTAGCACAGGAGGTCAAACTCTCCATTTTTGCTGACCATATGATTTTATACTCAGAGAAGCCCAAAGACTCAACCACAAGACTCCTGGAAGTCATCAAAAAATACAGTAATGTCTAAGGATATAAAATCAGTGTCCACAAGTCAGCACCTTTGTATACGCCAATAACAGCCAAGATGAGAGGCTAATTAAGGACACAACTCCCTTCACCATAACTTCAAAGCAAATGAAATATCTAGGAATATACCTAACAGAGGTGAAGGACCTCTATAAAGAAAATTATGAAATCCTAAGAAAGGAAATAGCAGAGGATATTAACAAATGGAAAAACATACCATGCTCATGACGGGAAGAATCAACATTGTTAAAATGTCTCTATTTCCCAAAGCAATCTACTGATTCAATGCTATCCCTATTAAAATACCAACATCATACTTTCAAGATTTTGGAAAAATGATTCTGTGTTTTGTATGGAACCAAAAATAACCCTGTATAGCTAAAGTAATTCTTAGTAATAAAAACAAAGCTGGGGCATCACCATACCAGATTTTATGCTGTACTACAAAGCCATAGTGGTCAAGACAGCAATGTACTGGCACAAAAATAGAGATATAGATATTTGGAATCGAAAAGAAAAACAGGAAATGAAACTAACATCTTACAACCACCTACTCTTCCATAAACCAAACAAGAACATACCTTGGGGGAAAGACTCCCTATTCAGTAAATAGGGCTGGGAGAACTGGATATCCACATGTAAAAGATTGAAACTGGACCCACACCTTTCCCCACTCACAGAAATTGATTCAAGATGGATAAATGACTTAAATTTAAGGCATGAAACAATAAAAATCCTCAAAGAAAGTATAGGAAAAACACTGGAAGATATTGGCCTGGGGAAAGACTTCATGAAGAAGACTGTGGCAATTGCAGCAACAACAAGAATAAACAAAAGGGACTTAATTAAACTGAAAAGCTTCCGTACAGCTAAGGAGACAACAACCAAAGCACATAGACAACCTAGGCTCAGCGCCTGTGGCTCAAGTGGCTAAGGTGCCAGCCACATACACCTAAGGTGGCGGGTTTGAATCCAGCACAGCCTGCCAAACAATGATGGATGCAACCAAAAAAAAAAAAAATAGCCAGGCATTGTGGCGGGCGCCTGTGGACCCAGCTACTTGGGAGGCCGAGGCAGGAGACTCACTTGAGCCCAGGAGTTGGAGGTTGCTGTGAGCTGTGATGCCACAGCACTCCATCCAGGGGGACAGCTTGAGGCTCTGTCTCAAAAAAAAAAAGCAAATAGACAACCTACCCAATGGGAAAGGATATTTGCATATTTTGAATCAAACAAAAGCTCGGTAACTAGGATATATAGAAAACTCAAATTAATCCACATGAGAAAAGTCAACAATCACATATATCAAAGGGCAAGAGACATGAATTCAACCTTCTCTAAAGAAGACAGATGAATGGCTAACAAACATATGAAAAAATGCTCATCATCCCTAATTATTAGAGAAATGCAAATCAAAACCACCCTGAGATACCATCTAATCGCAGCAAGAATGGCCCACATCACAAAATCTCAAAACTGCAGGTGCTGGCTTACATGTGGTGAGAAGGGAATAGACTGCTGGTGGGACTGCAAACTAATACAACCTTTTTGGAAGGTTTGGAGAACCCTCAAAGAACTCAAGCTAGACCTCCCATTTGACCCTGCAATCCCATTACTGGGCATCTACCAGAAGGAAAAAAATCCTTTTGTTGTAAAGACACTTGCACTAGACTGTTTATTGCAGCTCAATTTACAATTGCCAAAATGTGGAAACAGCCTGAATACCCACCAACCCAGGAATGGATGAACAAGCTGTGGTTTATGTATACCATGGAATACTAGTCAGCCATTAAAAAAAATGGAGACTTTATACCCTCTGTATTAACCTGGATGGAGGTGGAACACATTATTCTTAGTAAAGCATCACAAGAATGGAGAAGCATGAATCCTATGTATTCAATTTTGATATGAAGACAATTAATGACAATGACATAGTGGGGGTTAGGGAAAGGGGAGAGCAGAGAGCGAGAACGCGGGAGGGGGTGGGGTCTCAGTGTGTGACATATCTTGTACCTCAATGAATCTCCAACAATAAAAAAAAAATATATTGAAGCCAAAGTGAAAACTAAAAAAAGAAAAAATATATATATATATATGAATATATATATACATATATATATATGTATATATATATAAAGCATGAACTGTTTGTGCAGATGGTACAAACTCAAAATGAACAATCCCTCTGATAGGAAAAAAAGTTAGTAACATCATTTTGACTCTTGATTTGGACTGACACAACTTTTGGGGTTGTGGAAAACTGATGACTTCCATTGTGCACTTTGATGCTTTGTTTCATGGTTGTATTGGTATACACATGTTTCATCACCAGTTATGAGCCAAAACATCATCTTTGCCTCTCCAAAAAGTCATGGCAAACTTTAATTCTCCTTTGTTTTTGTTCATCAGTAAGCTCCTTCAGGACCATTTTTGCACATACCTTTCTCATTCCAAGATTTTCAGTTAAGATTTTTGTAACTGTTTCTCTATCAATATTTACTTAGTCTGCTTCCCACAGTCAGTTAATGATTCTGACTCATAATGTGACAAATTTTTGCAATGTTTCTATCAGTTCTACTCCTTAGTGGATGTGCTGACCTTTCTTTATCCATGACACTTTCTCTCCCCTCAGAAAAATGTTTAATCCACTTGCACACTGCCCTTTTCTTCAAGGCATTATCCCCATAAACTTGGACTAACATATCCCTGATTTAACTTCTATGCTTGCCAACTATAGCAAGAAATTTAATGCTGGTTCATTGCTCTAATTCAAGCTCCAGCATTCTCACAAAGACACAAAAACATGCAACAATAATGAACACCACTCAGCAAAACACTGCCAAACATCAACATGAACACAGATTTGAGACACTGATATACCAGGGTTCTGAAGCCTTACTAACTTGTTTGTACAGTGCTGCCGATGTAGTGCCCAGTGGCAAGTTGGCAAATTCATCAGAACAACTGAAAATTCTGCTTATCTCAATTGAGTTACTATCTTTCACCTCTCTTTTCTTAATTGCTTTTGAATACATTCAATTGTTGTATTCTATGTCTTGAAGCTTATTAAGCTTCAACTAACCTATCTATAGGTTAGTTAGAAATTTTCTAGTTATGCATTCTTTTACTGTCCTTTTAGTAATATACAGACTTGATTTATTATAACTTAATAGAAATGAGCACATTTAGCCCTTCACAGATAACACAGACACTTTGGAATATTTCAGCATCTACTCACTTCAGAACTTTCTGTTATTGTTATTACACATTTTAATTTGATATGTTTTTAGCCCCCCAAAGGCATAATTATTGTTTTATATGTTTAGTATTTGTCTATATTTATCCACCTATTTAAACTTTACTTCATTCTTTATTCTATGTCTCCTTCTGGGATCATTTCCCACCTGTCCATTGGTATTCCTTTCAGTGTAGGGCTTCTAGTGATAAATTCATTCAGTTTTTGTTTGTCCAAAAACATCTTTTTTGACTTTCCATTTTTGAAAATATTTTTACTGAGTATAAAATTATATGTTAGAATTTTTCTTATAGTACCTTATAGGTGTTTTTCCACTATTTTCTGATTCTCATCATTTCTGTTGAGAATTCAACTATAAATTTTAATGTTGCTATTTTAAAAGCAATCCTCTCAAAAAAAAAAAGTCTCTGACTGCTTTTTCATTTTCTTACTACTTATTTTTTTCCCCAGAATTTTATTATTTTGAGCTTAGGTGAGGAGTTTTATTTTATTTCATTTGGGAGTTTGTCTCTGGTTGGTTGGGTTTTGTTTTGTGTTTTGCTTGTTTGCTTCTTGGGGTTCACAAGTTTTCTTATGGCTGATAGCTTTGTCAGTCTTGGGAAATTTTTATTGTTATCTCTTCAAATATTTTTTCTCCACTTTATTTTTTCCCATTCCTTCATATCTTTATTCTCTCTTCTATTATCTATCCTCTTAGGTCTCTGTGCTTCAGCTCAGGATATTTTCTGGAAATTTATGTTACAATTTACTAATCAATTTTTCTTTTATGTCTGATATGCTGGTAAACCCACCAGCAGATGGTTGATGGATGAGTTCTTAATTTCAAATTTTAGCTATTATGATTTAATTCACTTTCAAAATAAATGTAAGGTATCTAGTGAAATTCTCCAGCATGGCACCTCTTGAATATATTAAGTCTAGATATGTTAAGGTACATTCCTAATACTGAGAAATGGGTCGTCTACATGTCTCTTTTCTGATCAATTTTTCTCTTATTTCTGCTCTTGCCATACCTGGTAATTCTTACTAATAGTCAAACATTGTTTACAGTGAGCATGAGAGGCTTTTGATGATGCTATATCAAGGGAAAACAGGCAGAGAGTTGGGCTTACTTCCCATGCCAGGTCCCTCTGGAGGTGGATGTTCCCTGGTTCTTGGCTCTCAGGGCCAAGAATGAGCTAGGCACCAGCTGATGACAGAGTGATCACAAATAGCAATCACCATCAACATTCATTATTGCACAGCTAAGCATGCAAACCATAAGGAGAATATGTCTTCAAGAGTTAGACAGTCCCTCTCCATAAATGGAGAAGAGACCTCCACGTCTATACACACACCATCTTTTATAGGCTAACTAAGCTACCTAGTTTGTCGCTCCTGCCCCCCACCCCTCAATGACTGGCAGTCACCTCCCACCATTGGAGTAATCAATAAGTTGGGGTTAAAAACAAACTTTCTTAATTCTCATGTCTTTTCTCAAATCTTCCCAAAGAATCAGGGGGTTAAAATTTATAATTTGAATTATATGATAAGGGTGCAATGGGCCCAGGTCAGTTTAAGGTCACTAGAGCTCCTCATTATCTAGTCCCTAGCAGTAACTTGGCTCACACTTTCTGACCTTAGCCATAACCCTTAGTCTTCCCTCCTAGCAAGGAGAGAAACTGAGGGCTGAGGCAATGTCTCCTCAAGCCGAAAAAGGGAAGTTGGGGAGGGGCTGACCGCATGTTTCCCCCCCTCAATCATGGTAGCCTGGGAGGGTGGTACTGGCAGTGCTGTTGGAGGTGGTGGCAGTGCTGCTGGAGCAGAATCGAAGCTACATCCAGGGCCTGCTAGCCCTGAGCCTGACGGTCTTCAGGGCATGGACGTGCTAAGTGCAGAGCACAGCCCAAAACCCTGAGTCTCTCCTGTAACCAATATCTTGCCCCCAACTTCCCACAAAGTTCTGCCTGTCATGGTAGTTCCAAACTTTAAATTTTGACTCTGTAGCCCTGGGAGATTGTCAGATTTCCCATTAGCTTCTCTGCCTTTATTAGAAGCTATATGTCCTGGCCCTTTGAGTGAATTCTTGGCTTTCTATGCTCAAAATCAACAAATGCTCTTAAAAAAAAAAAAAGTAGCTATAAAATGTAAATTCATCTCTCTCTGAGTCTGGTTTTTCCAAGTGTTATTTACATCAGCAGTCCTTTGATGGCTTCTTCTTTTTTAAAAAAAAAAAAAATCTTATTTTTATGGTCATTTTCAGAAAGTGAATTAGTCTGTTACTGTGTTGGCAACACATAGCTATGAATCCTTTGATCACAGTCCTATTGAGAGGTGAGGTTTCTGACCCTTCTCCTTAAATTTGGGCAGAATTATAACTGCTTCAACCAGTAGATTACAGAAGAAGTCATGAATGGTCATTCAGCTTCTGCCTATGCTGCTAGAATAATTGCTCTGGAAACCCTGAAACACCGTCTCAGAATGATAGAGACTGTCATGTTGGATTGACCACACCACATGCAGGTGCTCTTGTGAACAGTCCCATCTAAGCCTGTCCTGTAGAGGTTCAATCCCAGGTTCTGTATACATAAATGAAGAAGCATCTTGGAAGTTGACCCTTCAGCCTTAGCTCTTCTTGGTCTCCAGCTATTTGAGTGATTTCAGGTGAGACCCCAGACACTAAAGAGTAGAGAAGAGCCATTCCCATCGTGTCTTTTCTGAATTCCTGAACCAGTATAAAATGGTTGCCTTTGTATGCTGCTAAGTTTTGTAGTAATTTATGATACAACAGATAAATGGAATAGCCCCAGCTCTTCCCAGCAGAACCAGAAGCAGAAGTCACCTGTGATTTACCTCTTTTTTTTTTTTTCCATTCTAAGAGAAACTAAGAGCCATACTTAGGGAAACAAATGGAGCAAGGATAGGAATATAAGTAGATGAGGAAGTTTTTCATAGTCATGTCTAGTTTAACCTGAGAAATGAGAAGGAAAGGCTATGTTATTTTTGCCTTTAGCATGTCCTTCTCCTTGATGGACCAATTTCCCCCACTGCCCTTTCCTCATTGAGACCTTCATCAGGACCTACACTCCGTCAGTCACGCAGGTCTTCAGCTTCTCCCTTTATTCCCTTCCATGGTCCTGCGAAAATATACTCCCTTTGCTATCATTGCTTCAGAACCCTACTCTCTCCTTACTAACTCTTAAACCAACCTACCCTTCTACCCCAAACAGATATTCTCAGCCCTGAGAGATTGTTATCAAGCAGGTTAATACTCTCGGCAAATTGGAATTAGGGAATTTCAAGAAAATGCAACCAGGTGGTAAAGATGCATGGCACAGTCACTGACCTCAAAAGCTTGACAGTTTATCAAGGAGTCAACATACAACCGTCTCACAACATTATATGAGATTTAAAAGTACAAACAAGGAAGAAAATTATTTGCATTAGGTATAGAGGGATATTCTGGAAAAGTCCCACAAAGTACGTCTCAGTTGTACTTTCCCCCTGTTGACGAGGTTTCGAGTTCTTCCACATTCTGTTAGTCACCCCTCATCTGGACGCTATTCAGTTTTTCAGAATCCTGGGAAACATAATGCCCCTAACAACATTTAAATAGTTTGCAAGTCAAACGACAATCACATACCTTTACTTACAAAACCTAAGCTTTCATCACTATTTTTATCAGTGAACTTGTATTATTGAGGCCACATACAGCTTAAAGTGCATTAAAATCTCTAGATTTTTTTTTTTTGCAGGTGTTATTTTGAAATCAGGTCTTTGTGCCATTCATATTTTGAATCTGCATTCAAGACTTTCCATTAATTCTTCATTTGAGTCCAGTGTTTTAGCCTCTGGAGACTGTCATCGATAGGGGAAAAGGCAGGTGGGAAGATCTGATCTCAGATTCTAACAAATGAGCTAGCTCCTCCTGGTCTGTGTCTGCTGCAAATTTAATGAGCAAACCTTGTGTGTCTTTCTCTAAGGTGGTGATTAAAAATGTTGACCAAGACAGAATCTTGTAATCCCAGCTTGGATCATAAGATATTAATGCATTTCTCCTATTAGGTGACTTCATTTGCATTTTAACAGTGGCCTTCTGGAGAACAGATACCTTCTCCCAAAGAAATGATGAAGATGATAAAAATATTAGGCACCGTAGAAGGCCACTTGGGGAGATGATTAGTAGAAGTGGGGTCTTTTCTATTCTCCTTAGATCAGAACATCAGGGCAGTCTTCCATTCAGTCTATTTTGAGGTCTTTCCTTCATTTTCAAACTTTCCTGCCCAATGGAAACACCTGAAGAATTTTTTAAAAATACAGGTGTCTGCGTCCCCCTCCCAGAGTGGTGCAGCTTGATTTTTAAAAGTTTTGGAAGTTACCCAGGTGATTCTTCTAGTGTACAGAGTGGAAAACTGCTTCAGCAGAAAGTAATCAACTATAGAAGAATCTGAGGTTACAGGTCTAAGTGAGATAGACTCTAGCTCTGTTATACAATAGTTTTGTGATTTGGGGAGATTGTGTAATCTCTGGGCGTCAGAGTTTTCTTATCTATAAAATAGGCGCTAATGATGACCTCATGTGAGGTTTGGGGAAGGCTTAAAAGAGGTAATGTGCGCTATCTCTGTTGCAGTAGGCAAATAGTGACTGTCATTCCTCTCCCTTCTTTCCAAACGTCCCCTAAGTTGATCTATGGCACAAGGTCAGCCATGGCTGGAGGGCAGATATGACATGTGAGCTCTCATCCCCGGTATCCCTCTGAGGATCAGATAACCTCACCTTTGGTGGCCTGTGGCTGAACTTTTCTGCCTCATGCAATGATTTATATATCATTTAAAATGCACAAATGTAGCTTAGCTGAGAAATAAAACATATAATTGACTTTAAATTGCCAAATAGAAAAGAAATGTTTCATTTTCCAACTGTGGCCGTAGGAAGACATACACTACCCAAGTTTTATCAAGAAGCCTTTGAAACGTGCCACCTTATTCTCAGTTTCTCAGGGAAGACAACTTTTCATTAATACAGGGCTCTTTTTAATTTTTGGGGAAAATTCAACAAGAAAAATAAATACTGGACATATTTTTTAAAGCTATTCATTTCAGCAAATTCTAACCAAAATACTGGCTAGTTCGATTAAAAGTTCTTAACATCTAAAACTATTAAATGTTTGTTGGAAAGAAAATTTATTTTTTATTTTTGAGACAGTCTCACTTTGTTCTCCTCAGTAGAGTGCTGTGGTGTCACAGCTCACAGAAACCTCAAATTCTTGGACTCAAGAGATTCTCTTGCCTCAGCCTCCCAAGAAGCTGGGTGGAAAGAAATTCTTAATTGAAGTGATGACAGCACATATAAAAAAAAATCCGTACATTGTTTTCCAAGGGTAAAAATATATACTGAGAAGTAAGAGTATAGAATTCAAATCTCATTAATTAATGAATGAATTTTATTTCAGGCTCCTTTATTCCATGAATATTTACAGAACATTAACTGTAGGCAAAACATTGACATAATCTTTGAAAATAACATTGGGACAAATATATCAATTTTATGAGGACACAAAAGCATTATCTACAAATCAATTATGAGATAAGTGTACTCATTACCACTACTCCTAGTAAAGTTGAAGATCCTAGCTCTCATTAATTTGTTTTTAATAAAAACATAGTCTTTCCCTATTGCTCAGGCTAGAGTACAGTGGTGCAATCATAGCTCACAGAAGCCTCCAACCCCCAAGCCTAAGCAATCCTCCCACCTCAGCCTCCCCAGTAGCCAGGAGTACCTGTGTACACCACCATGCCCAGCCTATTTTTTATTTTTTTATAGAGATGGGGTTTTGCTACATTGTCCTGGCTTTTCTCAAACTCTTGGTTTCAATCCTTCTGCCTTGGATTCCCAAAGTGCTAGAATTATAGGGAATGACCCACTGTGCCTGGCCAAAGATCACTAGAATTTGAATGTAATTAAAGACTATTTTTCCATTTATATCCTGCTTTCAACCCAAAGATACACCAGTCATTCTTTGAATAATATGAACAAATAAAAGGTTTATCTCATCTCCTTTCCTATGTTCTTTCTACTCTTTTCATCTCATTTATTATAAAATCATTTGTTGAGATCCTTGTGTTCATTAAGCACTGTGAGTATAAAGAAGAATGAGGTACATGGTGCCAGATGTTGAAGGACTCAGAATATTGGGTAAAAAACAATTAAAACTCGGCATAATTGGTGAAAACTGAATAAGGCATAGTCTAGTTAACAGTATTGTGCCAATGTCAGTTCCCTGCTTGTGATGCTGTACTAGAGTCACGGATGGTGTCAGTGTGGGTGGAAGCTGGGAGAAGGGCACAGAACACTATTTTTGTAACATTCTGTGTGATTATACTTGTTTGAAAGTAACAAAGTTTTAAAAATCCAATATGGTAAGAAAAGGACTGAAGTAGCGGGGCAGATTTTTCGACATAACTGAAGGAGGAGCTAAGAGCCTGTGTAAGGGAACGAGGGAAGGCTTCACAAAGGAACCGGCATCAGATCTGGCTCTTGAGGGACATCTGGGAATTTTCCTGGTGTATTAGTTTCCTATAAATTTTCTGTAACACATTCACACAGTCTTGGTGACTTAAAATAACACAAATTTATTCTGTTACAGTTCTGGAGGCCAGGAGTTCAAACCCCGTCACCAGGGCAGGTTCCTTCTGGAGACTCTAGGGGAGAAACAGTTTCCCGGCCTTCTCCAGCTGCTGCAGACTCTCCACATTGCCCCTTCCTCTAATCACTCCAACCTCTTGATTCTGTCTTGACATCTCCCACTTCCTCTTTTGTAGACAGATCTTCCTCTGCCCTCTTCTTATAAAGACTGCTAGGATCACATCTAGGGTCCACCTGGATCATCCAGCATTTCTTCATCTCAAGACCCTTAACTTACATCTGTAAAGTCCTTTTGCCACGTAAGTTGACAGTCATGAGTTCCCGTGGTGAGGATCTGGATACCTGTGGGAGCCCTCATTCAGCCTACTGCATCTGGCCAGGGCAGTGTTCCTTGAAGGTTCTAGCTGCGAAAGACAATTTGCACAGTTGAGAAAGGGTGAATAGTTTGTTGTGTCTGGGATATATAGGGAAGAGAATCAGTGGGATGTACAGCTAGAAAGATAGGGAGGTGTGTTATTCTAGTAGGGTTTCCCATAATGCGATATCCTGGAATGGGTGGCTTAAATAGCAAAAATTATTTTTCCACCCTTCTAGAGGCTAGAAATCTAAGATAAGATGTTAGTAGGTTTGCTTCTCCTCAAGCCTCTCTGCTTGGCTTACATGCCCTCTCTGGCCTTTCCTCTGTGTATATAAATCGCTGGCGTCTCTTTCTTTTTTTTTGTTTTCTTTTTTGAGATGGAGCCTCAAGCTATCCCCCTGGGTAGAGTGCCGTGCCATGGCATCACAGCTCATAGCAACCTCCAACTCCTGGGCTTAAGCGAGTCTCCTGCCTCCGCCTCCTAAGTAGCTGGGACCACAGGTGCCCGCCACAATGCCCGGCCATTTTTTGGTTGCAGCCATCATTGTTGTTTGGCAGGCCAGGGCTGGGGATTCGAACCCGCCACCTTAGGTGTACGTGGCTGGCGCCTTAGCCAATTGAGCCACAGGCGCCGAGCCTGGCGTCTCTTTCTTATAACAACACCAGTCATACCGAATTTTGGCCCACCCCCATGATCTCATCTAACCTGACTTATCTCTTCAAAGGCCCTATCTCCAAATGCAGCCACATTCTGAGGTACTGGGGTTTAGAATGTACAACATAGCTATTTGGGGAAGGAAAATTTAGCCCCCTAATAATTGGAATCAAATTTTGAAGCCATTTGATGCAACCTGGCTAATGACCTTGGTTCTTTAAAAGTTACAGAAAGTTGTGACGAACTAAAGGAGGCTTTTAGGGCGAGAATGACAAAACCAGATTGTTCGGTCAATAACTGAAAATAGAAGTAAGTAGTAGGGGGTGGTGAAAAGAACAGATGGAAACTAGTTACAGTATTTAGGCTGGGCGTTTGACAGGGGAAGTGACATTGGCATGAGGCTAAGACAAAAGCACTGAATATATCAGAGGGTTGCCACAAACTTGTGGAATCCTGAATAAAATATTATAAATTCCACACAGCAGAATTTAAAACAAATGCCCAGTGCCAGAAATAAAGCCAAAAAATCGGGACCAGGGTGTTAAGAAGGGGCTGGCACTTCATGGGGATCAGACCAGATATTGGACCCATCATCTGGGGCAGGTATTTTAAAGCCATGTGGGGGACAGAACCACACCTATGGGTCCAAGCCTTCAAAAGGTTGCCAGCTTACGAAAACTCTGATCTCTGATCCCGGGGAAGCCACAAGGAAGCTTGCTGACTGGCCCGGAATGTAGATGGGGTGGGATTAGGGGTGGGGCAGAGTAATCTTTAAGGACCAGACTCACTCTCTGTACTTGAAAAGTAAATTTAAAAATCTAAATTCATTTTTCCCACATGGCAAGAGAATCCCAAACAGAAATTACTGCAGAAAAATTGTTCCATGACTGTGGAAACCCCTAGAGCAAAAAGACTCAGAAATGGAAAGTAAAGAGAGAAGAAATAAGAAAATTGGTCGGCCAAGCAACATCTGAATAATAAAGAGAGTAAGAACAGAACATGTAGGAAGTGTAGCCTCAAAGAAATAAACCAGGAAACTCTCCCCAGTCCAAAGAGTCAGAGTTTCTGGATTAAAATAGTCTACATGTGCTCAGAATAATGAACTTCAAATAATGACGACCTTCATCCTTAAAGTCCCAGAGAGTTAGGGTAAACTAAGGGAAGCTTTTCAGATTGTTAGGTCAATGTCTGAAAATAGAAGGAAGTGGTGGGGTGGTGCCTGTGGCTCAAAGGAGTAGGCGTTGACGCAGTATGCCAGAGGTGGTGGGTTCAAACCCAGCCCCGGCCAAAAAAAAAAAAAAAAAAATAGAAGGAAGTGGTGACTTGTATGAAAAAGAACAAATAGAAACTAGTTACAGTATTTAGGCAGGACATGTAACAGGGGAAGTGACGAAAACAGAACCAAAATGTTTTTTTTTACAAGTTTTTAGAAAGAAAAGTACAGAATTTACACACAAAAAAATGATCAGAGTGGATGGGGGAGGGTGAGTGAAAGAGGGAGAGACTTAGTACTCACTTTCCAAAGTGCAAAGTCAATAAATAATACCTGAAACTGGAAGAGGCAAGAAGTGGCAACATATTTAAGTTATTTAGGAATGCAAAGTAAAATACAAATAAAAAAATAAAATAACCTACCAAACCCCAAGGGGCTCCATCTGAAAGCATTGGAAGGTGTTGCTTTGGGGGATGGAATTAGGGATTAGTGTCCTTCTTTTCCTTATTGCTATTTTTGGACCCTCGAACCTTCCTTCTCCTCCCTTCGAAGCCGATGACATTAGCCGACACCTTCCGGTCCTTCCCCAGCCGTCTCTCTAATCTCTGTTTGGCCCTGGCACGCCACTGACTTTCCCTCCACTATCACTCCTGCGGTTATTTCTGGGGATTTCGATGGTCACGTGCTGCATCTCATCTCCCGACCTCATTGCTTCCTATAAATTTTCTCCTACAACCCCCCTTCCATGGTCCTATCTGAGGACTTGCCATTATTAATTACAGTCCTTCTAAAAGTCTTAATGACAAAGACCCCGTGCTCTAAAACATCAAAGTCTCAATTAGTGAACCCTGACTTTCAAATTCCAATTTACTTTACCAAACCCATTTCACTCCACCCACTTTTACTACCTCTAACCCCCACCCTTTCCTCCTATCTAGCCTAGATCCCCAGTTGATGCTTATAAAAACTCTCCACAGACCCTCAATTGCCTCCTCTCTCTCCCCTTCCGTCATATTCTACCAGCAAACCCCAAACCCTGTTTAAAATTTATTCCTGTAGTTGAGCAGTTAAATAGAGCCGTAAACAAAACAAAACAACACAAACAACCCACAAAACTATACAGACTGGTTTCATTGTAAATTTATGTAGCAACTCTCAGGGAAACCTCAGCACAGCCTGGAAACCCTACTATATTTCATTACTTAATTGACTTTTCTGTCCTCCAAAATGATTATCTTCACCTTGTCCTCTATTTTCCAAACTCCCATTTTTTTTTCTCCCTTTTCATTCAGCTAATGATGGCTTTTTTTTTTTTTTTTTTAAATCTCGCTGAAGAAACAGAAGAGGCCGTTTTAGTTCAGATTGCAGTTTCGCCAGCCACTGCCTGAGTGAATTATGTGGGTCGGTTATTTTCGCTAGGACTCAGTTTTCCCAGCCTTACAAGAGGGAAGATAATAACAGCAGTGTCTAATTAGGGATGAAGCATAGTTTCTGCTTAACGAAATGTTAGCTTAAAGAGAAACAGAAGACTCTCTTTTATTGACACTGCCAGATCTTCTGTCCTACCTGTATATGAACCCACAAGACCTGCCTCCTGGATCCCGCTTTCCCTTCTTGTACACATAGACCTTCCTCAGTGTCCCCCAGGGATTGATTCAGGACCCCCATTGATACCAAAATCCACAGATGCTCAATTCCTTTATAAGACCGTGTAGCATTGGTATATAATCTACATACATCCTCCTGTATATTCTAAATCATCTGTAGACTACTTATAATACCTAATATAATGTAAATGATATGTAAATCGTAGTTATACCATATTGTTTCTCATTTGCATATTTCTTATTATTGTATTGTTATTTTTAATTTTTTTCCTGAGTATTTCCTATTCAAGGTTGTTTGAATACATACACGTAAGAACCTGCATGCAGAGGGCTGACTGTATAACCCTGGACCTGTCTCTCCTCTGGTGCAATGGAAGGCCTGTCCCCACACCCATCCAATACCATTTCTGTATGTGACCAGCGTATGTCATTCTCGCTCCCCTATTCAATGACTTTGTTCCTGGAATTATTCCTCCTTTATAATATCCCATTTTCCCTCTATTTACTAAGTCATACCATAAGCTGACAACTTTCTATAATATCTGCCATCTTAAAGGGCCTCCTTTGATGCCATGGCTCACGTCTTTGGTTCCTTATGCAGGAAAACTTGAATGTGGTGTCTACATTTGCTTGTCTTTCCCTTGATCTTTTGAGCCCATGGCAACACCTCTTGTCAAGGCTCATCTCTCCAAACGCACAGGTGAATTCTTAGCCTCCTTTCATTAAACATCTCAGATGAATTATTCTTTTAGGCATCTAGACTTCATTTGGTGTCTTAGTTAATTTGGGCAACTGAAACACATGTCATAGACCGGGTTGCTTAAACAACAAAAATTTATTTTCTCACTGTTCTGAAGGCTAGAAAGTCCAAGATTAAGGTGTTGGCCAATTCTTTTTCCTGGTAAGGGCAGATGGCCAACTCCCATGGCCTTTCCTCAGTGTGTCTACCTGGGGAGGGACGGAGAGAATGAGGGAGAGAGATCTTATCCTCTTCTTCTAAGGCTACCTTAAGTCTTATTGAAATAGGACCCCAGCCTATGACCTCACTTAACCTTACTCACCTCTCTAAAGCCCGAACTCCAAACAGAGTCACTCTGAGGGTTGAGGCTTCATTATATTAATTTTGTGGGGAGACAAAACAGAGTTCATAGCACTGATCTCTACATTTTTCTTTCTTTATCAGTATTTGAGTTTTGCTTACATATCACATTCTCAAAGAGAGTTTCCCTGACTACCCCATCTAAAGTATCTTTTTTCTCTAATATCACTCTGTTTTCTGTTCTTTAATAGAGCATTGGGTGTAGAATCCTGGATTTTGGAGCAGACTGCTTTGATTTAAATCAGGCTTCCTCTACAAACTTTGTGACCTTGGCCAAGATATGTAATTATTAGTGTCTTAAAGTTTTCATCTGTAAAGTGGAGATAGTTATCATACTTATCTTTTCTAAGGTACATAAGTTAAACTATGCAAAAAGCTAACAATTTTGGCATAATTCAAGTGCTCAGTAAATCTTAGCTACTATTTTTTTTAATTCACATTGGTCTATTTTTCTCATTCAAAAAGAATTAAGACTCCAAGTGGACAAGGATTTTTCTGTTTGCTGACCTGTATGGTATGCCCATTGCCTAGCCCACTGGCTGGTGCTTAACAGATGTTCTTTAAATATTTGTTGAAAGAACAGAGATATGAATGAATGACTTCTTGGAAGAGTTTCAGAAAGTGTGGTCTACAGTGTCAAATGCTTCAGACAGCTTGACAGATGAGGATGTGAGCCATTTGTCAATCAGAAAGTCACTGGTGACTCGAGCAGTAAAAATAGCCATATTTTATTGAGGCACCTTGCGAAATGTGCTAATCTACACAATGACCCTGCAAGGAAGCCATCATAATCACCATTTCATAGATGACAGAGCATTTGGACAGCTCTATAGGACAGAAGCAAGACTGAAAATGCCTGAGACATGAACAGGAATTAAAGATGCAAAATCAACTCTATTATGATTGGCTACTCGTTTGACTACATTAGCCTATATGAATAGAAATGAGTTCCACTGGTCTGAGATGTAATCTACCAACCAGTGTTATCGAAGAAACCAGGTACCAGTGAAGCAAAGTGAGTGAGAAAAATACAAAATAAATCAAATTTATTAACACTATAAACATTTTTTTCTCTTGGGTCATTTTAAATGCTGTCCCCACTTAATTTATTCTTCTGATCCTCTGTGCTTGGAAATTCAGAGAGGATATATAAAAATCACCATCTTTCTAAGCGTCTTCCTGGATGAGAAAGATCTTTTCACAAATCAAACTACTGAAGATATTCCAACTGGATCTGGAATCCAAATCAACGTCTGGCACAATGAGTTCAGAACGATGTCCGTGAAACATTTGAGAATGATAGTTCTGTACCTCAGAAAAGATTGTTAAGGTCCTTCAATCAGCGGGTGAGGGTGTAAGAGAAAATTTTTCAGGTAGACTTAAAAAATATACCTTTTAATAGCTTCTGATGGTTCTGAAATACACTTCTGGAAGCTGGACTGGGATTGGGGTGTTTATATCTCTCTTCCTTGAATAATTAAAGATGTAGTTGCCTGGGTCAGAGAATCTGCCTTCTCCCTTGCTGTATTTGGGTGGTATGACCTGGACTCCCTGGACCTCCATCCTGCCTGCCACTTTTCAGAACTGAGTAAGGAAGCAGCAGCAATGACAAGGTCTAAGTCACCTTAAAAACAAGATACAGTGCAGCAGAATCTCTATAAGCTGTCCACCAAGGAGCTGTCTATGAAAATTAGGTCAACTTAAAGAGGTGGTCAATTCAAGGAGCTGGTCAACTATGGAAGTTCTACTGTATTTGGAAGTTTTGCCTTTTGTTTTAAAAGGGGAGCTTAAATACTATTGTTAGTTTTCAGGACCGTCAAGAACCAAGAGCAATGTTCCAGTGGTGAAGTTGGATCACGTTATGTAAAGGGAAGGTCCAAGTACCTGTTCATCAGTGTGCTCATGTCTTTGTGACCTTGTGTTAGTTTTCAAGAATTACATCTCCCAGTCCCAAGCCCAGTCTGCCTACTTGTTTTTCATCAGCATTTTACAATTCTTCTTCTTTTTTTTTTAGAGACAGAGTTTCACTTTGTCATCCTCAGTAAAGTGCTGTGGCATCACAGCTCACAGCAACCTCCAGCCCTGGGGCTTAGGTGAGTCTCTTGCCTCAGCCTCCAATTCTGCATTTTTTTATTCCTTAGTCCTAGATCTTTGGCTATTGATAAAGAGGCCTGGGAGAAGTTGGCAGGGACCACTGACTGGTTACAAAATCTAGTGGGCCAAAATAAAAATGATAATTTCATTATGCACATCTCCAGAAGATTGTAAATTAAAACTGAAAAATAAAGCTAATCACTATCTTTTTTTTTTTTTTAAATTTAAAGCTTCGGTATTGCTGGGTGATCTTTCCAATTCTGTCCTGTGCTAACATGGCTGTGTGAATTTTAAGTCCACCCCTGCCCCTGTAGCTATGTTAAGTTGGTGGTTAAGCCGTGACTCTGCCCAGAAGCACCGTGCTGTTCCTCTCAGCTCCGGGCAGCAAAGGGTTACTGTAGTCTTCAGCGCCTACCAAGTTGTAAAAGGAACTGCTGAAGCTGATCAATGACCACTGTTAAGACCTGGAAACCAATTATAAACCTGAAATTTGTGATGAACAAAGCCCTGAAACACTGGGATGAAAACTACTGAATTAGTCCAGTTCATTAAAATCATTAATAGTCATGAAATGAAAACCACCAGAGTCCAAAAAGGCTTAATGCTCTATCCATATTAATTAGATGGGAGCAAATCTGAACTGAAAAGCAGCACATGCTTTGTAGAATTAGCAATTGGTCTCTACAGACTACACAGATCTCTATTAAAATTCAGTTTAATTAAAATTGATCACGTTAAGAAACTGATGTGGTTAATTAACTGAATTCCTGGACTTCTTTTCATACGTTTCACAGACGCCTTGTACGCTGCGTTTGTGGGTGACACTTGGTGTTGCACAGAGCAAATCCGATTGCAAAGGTTAACTCTCTGTGTTCCTAGAGAGAATACAGACCATGGAGGAGAGAGCATGGGGGCAGGGAGAGAGGAAACCAAGCTTTATTGAGAGTCAGACCCAGGCTAAACTCCAGGAAAGTCCTTTGGAAAATTGGCCCCATTCATGGTAGACAAATGAATGTGTATCTATCAGTGACAAAGGGTCCTCTCTTTCAAGCTGCCGCCTCTAGAGGAACTGAGAAATATGCCAAAAAAAAAAAAAAAATTAAGCGAGTCCCTCTAACGTCAAAGGTAGGACAGCGAGGAACAGGGATGGTGTGACTAATGCCATAGGGGTCTTGCTCCAGGCATCTCAGTTTTATTGTCTACACAGCTTCTTAGGCTATTTGGCTCAGGGATCGTTTTATAGTTTTAAGTTTTTCCATCTGCAGAATGGGGATAATGACATTCCTAGATTTCACCTAAACTGATGACAACAGCCTGTCTGCCTGGAGGCTGCTGGCTGGCTGCTCCGGGCCAAGTCTACTCTCCTCCCCAAGTCCAAGCATATAGCTGCCAAGACAGCCTCCTGGAGACTGTGGCTTATTAAGTCAGTGACCTGCTCAGCGGTCTCTAATGACTTTCGGCTGCCTTTGGGATAAATTCCAAACTCTACAGATTTAAATCCAGGGTTCTCCATCATCGGGGAGGACATACTCTTATTGCGTTTGCCTTTTTGCTCCCTATGAGATATATTCCTTTATTTCAGCCAACTGACCCATTACAAACCTTGAATTCTTCATTTTTTTCCCCAGCTCTACTCCCTTTTTCCTTTTAGAAATCTACTCCAATCCAGCCTCTCCGTAAGGATTCAGCTAGAATCGCTTAGCCACAAAGTCCTTCTGTTATCAAGGTGCTGAAAAAGATCTCTGTCTCCCTTGCCTTCTGACAGTAGGTGTCATAATACCTTAACTGTCAATTGGCTCTTGTTCCCCACCTGACTCTGAACTAATTACTCATGTGTGCCTATCAGCTCCTAATGATTTTAAAGTTATTGGCAGGCAGAGTTTATATCTTGTATGTCCCCAGTCTGAAAAAGCACGGACATAACGTGTGCTCCATAAATGTTAGTTAACAATAAGGATTATGCTTACCCTTTGATAGTTCCTGCTGATTTTTCTCAGAGAGGGAGGTTTGAGCTTTAACTTAGGATGAAGTGGTGGAAGAATTTGAATGTAATATGCTAATAACGATAGTAATGATAGATGACCTCAATTAAACTCATTATGTCAAGCATTGTGGTAAAGACTTACATTTTACAGGGAAGCCTCCCTTCCCCTCTGTCGCTTGCCAGAGGTGCAATTGCCTTTCTCAGCATTTTCTTCATCTTTTGCACCTCTGATTGTGTCTTCCATCTCATTTCTGATTCTGGTATATTTTTGCTCTTTTTTTTCTAACTTAATTAGACTTTCTGTTTGTGTTGGTTTTTAGATCTTTTCAACGAATCCATTTTTGAATATGTACATTCTTTGCTTTTATATTCATTTATTCAATCTTAGCTTTTATATTTTAATTTCCATTTACTGATTATTGGTACATTTTGTTATTTATGTTTTTCTAATGCCTCAGTAACAACATGTTAAAAAAAATCTTAGTAAGTATTCAAGTTCTTTTTCCCCAATTTCCCTTTTTTTTTTTTTGTCTTTCTTTTTTAATGATAAAAGTGTTAAAGAACATACATTTTCCGTCAAACACAACCTTGATTGTGACCTTTGAAGTTTTGATGAAGTATTTTCATTTTCACTCCTTTCTAGATCAGGTATAATTTCATATTTAATTTCTTGATCCAAGGTTTTTATAAATTATTGTTTGAGACTATTTAAAAAAACAACTTAGTCTTAACTTCATTATTTTCTGATCATAGAACATGCTAAATATAGTTTCTTTGGTCAAGTATGTAATTAATTCTCATAAATATTCCATAGGCATATACGAAATGTATTTTTGGGGGGCAGCACCTGTGGCTCAAAAGAGTAGGGCGCCAGCCCCATATGCTGGAGGTGCAGGTTCAAACCCAACCCCAGCCAAAAAACAAACAAACAAACAAAAAACCCTGCAAAATGTACTTTTCCATTTAAAAGGTATAGAATTATATTATTCAATTATTTAGGTCTAATTCAACAGTTTAATTTTGAAACAACCGTATTCAAAGGTGCCATTGTAATTGTACCCTATTTAAATTTTACTATGCATTTCTGCTTTGTATTCAACTGTTGTATATTTTGAGGAATAAAGGTTTGAACCAACATCTTACTCTCCCCAGAATTTTTAAACCAGGCTTGTTATCTGATTTTAATATTGTCACTCTTTTCAAATGGTGTGCTTTTGCCTGCTGCTTCTTTGCCCGTTCATCACTCTCAAACTTCTTTTCATTTAGGGGGGGTCCTTTGGTGATATTTTTCTCCAAAATATACTTGTATGCAGATTATTTTTAAAATATATATGTCATATCTTTTTATAATAGAGTTTTCAAAAGGCATGGTATATCTTATTATAAAAAATTTCAAGGCAATTTCTACAACTACATACACTCTACAAACACAAGGTAGATGAGAACTAGAAAAGAAAATTCAGAGCCCAAATTTTTGTTCAACTCTAAAATGCAAAGTTTATGACACATAGTTTTGTATTAACTTTTGATTAATTAGTATTTCTACCTTTATCTTCTTATAAAAGCATGTACTGTCCTTAGTACCATAGCCATTACAAAGAAAGAAACAAGATCAGTCACCGCAGGCCTTGTCCATATGCCTGTCTCTTTCTTTCCCTCTTTCTTTTTGCTGATTTGATCAACAAACTATTTATTCCAACCCCTGTGGCCCCACCTGCCTCCATTAATTTAGAAGGGCAACTATTTTCCATTCTATCAGTGGTAATTTCCCTTGCCTAAAATTTATAATGAAGCCACACTTTTCTGTAACTATATGAAAACAAAACACTACTCTCCCCTTCCCCAATCACCCATCCTCCCTCAAGAAGATCTATTTTCATGCTTGTTTGTCTGCTATTGCTTATTTCTTCCCCATCTCCACCACTTTGACAACTCAGGTTTTGCTGAGATAGTTAAAAACTTTTCATTTCCATCCCTTATTAGGTCTTCTCTTGAAATACAGCTCTGTATTTTAAGAATTTTATATAATGCATATGCTTACACCCTCAGCAATTTTTTTAGCTACATATTTTATTGTTTAGTCCCCTCTTCAGTTTCTTTTTGAGTTCTCTGTTCTGATTCATTTTTTTTTTGATGAAACAATGTATATCAAAAAGGGCATATTGACACTAAATTCTCTGAACTCTTTTATATATACAAACATCTTCCCAACCTCTTGGTGTTTACGTGATTATAAATCCTTTGCTCTTAAACCATCTGTAGATGTTATTTTAATGCCAGAATGATGGTCATCCTTTGCAAACCAATTGTTATTTTCTCTTAAATATTTCTTAGACTCAATGAGACCTTTTACTCTTCAGATTCAAGTTTTCTTCTGCATAGGGCATTTAAATAGTTCCCCTCTTGCATCTGTTTTTCTTCTTTCAGATCATGCATTATTAATTTTTAGATGTTTTCCAAGTCATCTACCTTTTCCCTCATTGCTCCCTTCTGTTTGTATTTTTGCAGTGTTTTGAATTACACATTTCCATAGCACCACTGTTCCTCTTGGAATGCCCTAAAGATTTCTAAAATCCATAGTCTCTCCAAGATAATGGTGCCCTAATTTTGCTTCACATTTCTCTATAATTCCAGGTCCTGCCCAAGGCCAGAATGGAAAGTGTGATCCCAATTTCTTTGAATGTATAGAGGCTGCAGGCAAGCTTTTACCCATAGACTTTGCCTACCTGCCATATAGACTGGGATGGGGGGGGGTGGAGAGGAGAGTGCTGTTAGCTAGGAATTGAAATTAGAGAAAAGCAGTGATACATTCAAGTTACCATATTCCAAGCAGTCCCCTAAATACATTTTAAATGTTTTTAACTATGAAATATTACACTTATGTGTACATAAATCATAAAGGTCAGTGTAATAAATGACTATAATAAATGAATCCTTATGTAACTACCACCAAAGTTAAGAAATAAAACATTGATAGAAACCCAGAGGACCCTCATATCTTCCTTATTTAAACACAGTACCCTCTCTGTGCCTCTATAGATGAATCACTACCCTGTCTTTTTTGATAATTCATTTTCTTGCATTTCTTAAAAATAGACTTACACCCTTATACGTAGCCTCAAAAAAATGTAGTTTAGTTTTTCTTAATTTTTGAACTTTATATAAATAAAATCATCCTGTACACATTCCTTTGTGTTTTGCTTCCTTTGGTAAATGTGGTGTTTGTGATATTTATTCATGCATCTGTAGCTCATTCCTTTTCATTTGCTACAGAGTAGTCCATTGAATTGATATGCTACATTTCCTCACTCATTCTCCCATCAATGGACATTTAGGTCATTTCCAATTCAACATTATTTCAAATAGTGCTACTATAAACATACTCAAGCATGCTCTGATTCATGTGTACACAAGTTTCTCTAGAATATATAATTAGGGGCATATTTGACCTAATGGCTAAAAAGGCTCTGCCTATCTTTGGCTTGATTTGATAATACCAATGCCAAGCTATTTCCAAAGAGGTTATATCAATTCATAACAACCAATAGTCTATTAGTTTATTAGCAGTTCATAAGAGTCCCCATCATTCCATGTCTTTTACCAATCTGTTGGGAAATGTTATCTCATCTTGGTTTTAATTTGCATTTCCTTGAGTAGAGATTAAGTACCATTTTTTTTTTCCTGTGAGTAGAAACAAGCACTAAAGAGCCATATAAGAACTAAGAGGATAATGGTAACATAGCTGTGCTCAGTGTTTCACAGAGTGGCAATCCTCATAGCAACCCTTGAGATAGTACTGTTTGCACCCCATTTTGCAGATAGGGAAATTGAGATTTAGTGAAGATACCCAGCTAGTTAGTAACAAAGCAGATATTTGAAGCAGATTTGAACCTCTTAACACTGTAACTAGGAACTTGTCAGAAATGCTCCATATTGATTGGATCAGAATCTTCATTTTTACAAGAACTGCAGTGAGTTCTTAGGAATTAAGGTTTGAGGAACACAACTTTAGAGTTATGTTCCTCAAAGTATGATTCCCAGCATGAGCTCACCCTGGGAACTTGTTAGAAATGCAGATTCTTAGGTCCTACCTCAGAGCTACCAAAATGAGAATGTCTGGAGATGGGACCTCACAAGGTGTTTCAATCACGTGTTTGTGATATGCATGAGAGTTTGAGAACCACTGTCCCAGAGCAGAGCTGAAAAAGCCCAACTTCCACTTTATACAGCACATCCATGTAACAAAAAACATTTGCACCTCCTTAATATTTTAAAATTTAAAAAAAAATAGAAAAACGAAAGCACCCATGAAAAAGGGCCAGTGCCAAATATTTGGGGCAGGCTTGGGAGGTAATAAGGTCTCTCTCACAGCGTCTCCATTCTGCCATTGTTACAAGAAAATACCAATAGGAGTACAGTCCATGAAGAGTGTGGCCGTACTCCACTGGAACACTGGAAAACTGAATTTGGATCCTACTTGCTAACTCTTTCACTAAAGTATGAATTTTTAAATTTAATTATGTATTAGAATCACTTAGGGAATGTTATAAAATCTTGATACCCAGACCACACCCCACACCAATGAAACCAGCATCTGGCCAGGAGGACAGGGGTAGGGGGGAGGAGGTCATGAATTAATATTTTGAAAACCCCTCCAAGTGTTTTAAACTCTTTCTGTTATTTATTTAGTATTTATTTATTTATTTTTATTGTTTGGGATTCATTGAGGATACAAAGAATTAGGTTACATTGATGGCATTTGTTAGGTGAAGTCCCTCTTACAATTGTGTCCGGAGAACTCAAATTAATAAAAAAAAAAAAAAAAAAAAAAAGAGCCAAAAATCCCATAAAACAACTGGGCAGGGGACATGAAAAGACCATTCTTTAAAATAGTTTTTGGACTCACAGTTGGGGAGGGGGACAAGCGCTACAGAACAGAATAGATGGCCGGAGAGAGAGGGGTGGAAAGGATCAGGGGAGATTAAGTAGGACAAGTGCCTGGAAGGCTGAAGGGCTTTCAAATTGGGATATTCCCCGAACATGGCAATCACATGGGGATTTGAATATCCGTATAGGTCAGGGCATACATTTTCATTTTTTTCTTAACCACATGTTCCTGCATTTAGACCACAATATTAAAAATGAGAAACGTCTGAAGAAGGAACAGGGCAAATGGCTTTTAATTCCCCAACAGCAAAACTCTGTTAATACCTTGCCCTGTGTCAGCAAAATAATTGTGGTTCAAGTGAATATAAAACACTTCTATTCAATCTTCTCCCTCCTCCCTAAGGCAAATGCTTTCTTATCATGGAAAAACAGTACTCCTCAAACTGTCAGACCGCATCAGGGGAGTTGAACAAGAATTATAAAGCCAGGCTAAATCAAGGCATCAGCTGCGAGGGTAAAATTCTCCTGCAGGTATGCTTTTTTAGTCCCTTCCCCTCACCAGAACCTTTCCCCATGCTGCTGTGTCAAAGCTGGGAGAGAGGAAGCTAAGACTTTTGCAGGAAGATGAATTAAATTTCTTTAGTTGTCAATGGCAGGCGCTGTCACTAGCTAACTCAAGTGGAAAAAAAAGTAAAAAAGAATGTTGGCTGAAAAGATCGATGGTGGTGGACAAAATGAAAGGAGAGCTGAAGAACTCACCTTGGGAAGGCCCAAGCTATGGCAGCTCTGGGGCTTTGTAGCTGGAGCTGGGGAAGGTCTCTTTCCAGAGGTGCCTTCGGGGTGCCTAAGCTCCTCCTGCTTTCTGCCCTAAAGTCACCACAGTCCCAGGTGCCAGTTCCAGGAAAAGAACATCTGATTGGCCAAACATGTGTCCAAGGACCTTAATTAATAATAGTCGCACCTTGATTGATGGTTTCCCAAGGTCCAATCAGAATTTCATTACCATAGGAAGGAAGGAAGAATAGATTCTAGGAAGACAAAAATAACAGACTTCCACTACAGAGAACAATCACCAATATTTTTTAAACAATGCACCTGAAGACTTTAGTTTATCACCCGTTGATCCTGAGGCAGGGGTACATGATCTCTTGCAATCCCAAAAGGGGGACCGCTCATTGGACTGTAGGCACTGGGGCAGGGAAATTTAAACATACAACTCCCTCTGCTCCAGGAGAGAAGACCGAGGAAGATTGAGTAACTTTCCCAAGCCTATTCCTATTCATTTTTAATGTTATTCATGAAAAGTATACAATTAGACAAGACTCGGAGCTAGACCCTTCTTCTAGATTATTCTGCCTGTGGCGGTGAAAGTGAGTGTTTTTAATTTCCCCAAAGACTCTATGCATGTATCACGGTTGCTTTTTTAAAGATGAAAAATAACAGCATCTCAAATTTGTCCAGGGATTCTTATTAAAAAGCACCAATTCCTAGGCCCAGTGATTCTGATTCAGTAGGTCTGGGTGAAGACCCAGGAGGCTGCTTTTTTTAAACAGGTACCAACATACGTGGATCCGTGCACTGCACTTTGAAACAATAATGTGGTCCCACACTCAAATGTTTGCAGAGGCCAGGAGGTCACCTGAGGAAAGCAGGCAGGGAGGAAGATGAAGAGGTGAGGACAGTGAGTTGGGAAGTGTGTCCTGCCTAAAAGACGCTGTGCAGGCTAAAGAAAACCTGTTTCCAGGACAAGGGCTGCTCTCAGATTCTATAGGTTGTGGGTGCTGTTAATGTTTTCACATGAACTTAATTACTCAAGGAACTTCCATGAGTAAAAAAGTAAAGAGAGAGAGTTAGAGTAACTTGCTCAAGGCATCACAGCATCTGCTGAATTTGAACGCAGGTCTTCTAATTCCTAAACTTAAGTGCTTTAAAAGACACCCCACGTTTTGTTAACTCTGTGATGTGGTCGGCATAAGCAAGTTCCTTTCAAATGTGATTGTGTCTGTTCAATCATAAATAGGGCAGAGGAAAAGCCCAGCTATAATTTCCTAAATATGTGAAAAGCATGCAAAAGAAGCAGAATTTTTAGGATTTCAGATCATGATCCAAAGCTTGGCGCATCGTTATGTAAAATTACTGCAAGCCTCTTTAAGATTGACCCGGTTCGCATCGTTTTCCCCATTTTATCCAATAAGGTTAAAATATATTATTCTCATATCACAGTTGGATGATTTAGAAACAAAAAATATGTTTGGCACAGATTCACAGCTCCTTAGTAAAACAAAAGACAAAGTGCCCTGAATAGTTAGAAAGTCAATTATTTATCTTGGTCAAAGACTCTAAATGTTGTCACGACACAGATTAAAACAGTACTTTTCAAATAAGGTGGTTATTTCATGTCAAACTCTGAAAGTGCTGGGCTGAGTCCCTCTTTCAGTAATTGGGAATTCTGAACCTATCTGACTCAACACTGCAAACTCTTGCAATATTCTGACACGATGTTGTAGGTAGAGAACAGAATTAGGACTAGGTTAAACTAGTCCAACCTAACTGTGTAAGGTTGGTCTTTCATTGGACAAAGCTTGGTTCAGGGAATATGCCTTGACCTACCGTGACTTAAAATCTTTGTGCTAATGAACCAAGTTATAACAGGGTTTAGCAGTACATGAAAGACCTTTTGTGAATATAAGAACTGATCGAAGGAACAGAGAGAAATACAGTCCCTTTTGGTTAAAAGGGAACAGACTCATGATTTTAATGGGGGTTAAGGTAAGATTAAATATTTACAAAAGTACATTAAAGGAACATTAAAATAAGAAAAATTTTGTAAGAAATGAGGCAGAAACTAAGTTATTATCTATGATATGTAAATAGTACTTAAAAATCAATAAAAAGAAAAAATCAGCCAACTAAAAATATTAAAAGGATATTGATGATTTACAAAGAAGAAATCAAATGATCAATAAACATATAAAAACTTCTTTCTTTTACTAGAAAAGAAATATATGTACATTGAAAATAAAATAACATAAAATTTTTCACTTATCAAATTGGTAAATATTTTTTATTTTTATTTATTTATTTATTTTATAGAGACAGAGTCTCACTTTATCACTCTCAGTAGAGTGCCATGGTGTCACACAGCTCACAGCAACCTCCAACTCCGGGGCTTAGGTGATTCTCTTGCCTCACCCTCCTGAGTAGCTGGGACTACAGGTGCCCGCCACAACGCTCAGCTATTTTTTGGTTGCAGTTTGGCCAGGGCCGGGTTTGAACCCACCACCCTCGGTATATGGGGCTGGTGCCCTACCCATTGAGCCACAGGCACTGCTCTGGTAAATATATATATATATATTTTTTGGGGGGGGGCCCAGGTCTGGGTTTGAACCCGCCACCTCTGGCATATGGGGCCAGTGCTCTACTCCTTTGAGCCACAGGCGAGGCCCGTAAATATTTTTTAAATGGTACTTAAAGGTAGAAAAGTATGTAATGAAATAGAGATTCTAAAATGATGTATGTATGTGCAAGTAAAATTTGGTACAATAACTTTGGAAAGTGTATTTTTATCAGAATTTTAAACTTTTTCTCACCTATAAAAATGTACTAGAAATAAAATACTAGAAATATTGGCCGGTATAAATTTATAATAATTTTATTGTACATTTATTATAATATTTTTGTTATAGAAAATTGGATAATCCTCAAATGTCTAATAGAAGACTGGTTAAATAATCCAGGGCTATTTGGAGGTAGGGAAAAACCAAATTGTTTTCTCTACTTGGTCTCAGACTAAATAAGTAATTCTGATACCAGGGGTGTGTATGTGTATGTGTGTGTGTGTGTGAGAGAGAGAGAGGGAGAGAAAGAGAGAAATAAAGAGATTTCCCTACATGCCATCCAGCAAATACCAGCTGGATGTCTCTAATTCAATTCAGTTCTGACTCTATCAATCTGAAGTTATCATCAGTGCCTACAGATTGAGAGCTCAGTTCCACAAGACTGTCCCTTAACTCAGAAGCTATTTGCATGTAGCAGGTTGTCACCTATACTTCTGACTGGCTATAAATTGGGTTTCCCATGAATACCTCTGGTTAATTTGCTGGAGTGCCTCACAGAACCCAAGGAATTGCTTTATATTTAACCATTTGTAATAAAGGATATAACAGCCAGATGGAAGAGATGCATGGGGCAAGGCATGTGGGCAGGGGTGTGAAGTTTCCATTCCTTTAGGACAGCACCCTCCAGGAGCTTCCTGATCCTAGTCCTTTTGGGGTTTTATGGAGGCTTTGTTTTATGTAGGCATGATTGACTATGGCATTGGCCACTGGTGATCAACTTGGCCTATAGCCCCTTTCCCTACTTCTGAGCTTGGAGGTTGGGAATGAGGCTGATAATGCCAGTCCTTCAAACATGTCCTGGTCTTTCTATTGACTAGCCCTATCCTGAAGCTATCTAGGGGACCCCAGCTGCCAGTCATCTCATTAGCATATTAAAGACACTTTTACCCCTCTGAGGATTCCAAGGGATGTAGGAGCTATATGTCAGGAAACAAAAATGAAGACCATAAACAGATTACAATATCACAAGGGTGTATCTGTAGGATGAAATATTATGCATCTATTTTAAAACTCCAATTTCAAAGAATATTTCACTTTTCAGAAAAACTCCAATGAGTACAAAAAGAAGGATACAAAATAGGATATATAGTATAATCTTAATTTTGTTAAAAATACATGTTCTGTATTAGTCCTCTTGGGGTGATATAATAGAATCCCTACAGACTGGTGGCTTAAACAATAGAAATTTACTTTCTTATACTTGTACAGGTTGGAAGTCCAAGACCAAAGTGCCAGTAGCATTGGTTTTTGATGGACCTCTCTTCCTGGCTTGCATATGGCAGCCTTCTTGCTGTGTCCTCACATGACCTTTCCTCTTTGTGTGGACACCACAAGCCCAGCATCTCTTCCTGTTCTTATAAGGACATCAGTCCTATCATTTAGTCTAAATTACCTCCTTAAAGGCCCTTTGTCTAAACACAGCCACATTGTAGTTGGGATTTCAACATATGAATTTTGGAGAAACACGATTCTGTCGATAACATGTTTCCTGCCTATGAAGAAAAGACTAGACTAAAATGCAGTATGATCTTAATATTGATTATCTGAGCAATGGGAATATACATCTTTTAATTGTCTTTGTGAGTGTCTATATCCTCTTCCCTTCCCACCCTCTCCTTATATTTTTAACAATAATCACATATTATAGCAGGTGGAAAGGAAGTAAATAATTGGGAAAAATAAAACAACATTCAGTTTCTTAGATGTAGGAGAAAAACATGGAATTTAAAATCAGAAGACTGGAACTTGAGTTGCATTAGTTTGGTAAATAAGGGTTGTGAGCTTATGTTTCAGTTTTCACAGGTACAATAAAGGGATGAAAGGAATAGTCATCTCATGAAATCACTGTGAGAAATAAATTAGAGGATACATATGAAAATAATTTTGCAACCTGCACACTAGTTTTAGTTTTTATTTTTAAAGGTTAATTCATTTTAAATGCATTTGGAGAGCATTTCCTCTGGGCATCAGTATCTTCTTTTTTTTTTTTGGCTGGCTAACCCGCCATCTTCAGTATATGGGGCTGGCACCCTACTCCTTTGAGCCACAAGCACTGCCCCATCAGTATCTTCTTTGTGTGATGGGGATCTCTATATCTATAGCTAGAGCGATAGCTATAGCATGTCAGTCTGTATCTATATCTAAGCTTTGATTTCTGAGAGTTTGCAGGTCAGTTGGGGTAAAGAGTAACAATTAATTCTTCTTTGTAAAGTATCACAAAAATGGAAAAGCAAATATCCAACGTAATTCAATACTAATATGAAGTCATTAAATGATCTAATTCACACCCAAAGAAGAGAAAAACTCATTTCAGTTCAAGTTGGGGGGAAGGGGAAGTAGGGCGAGGAAGAGATAAAGGGGAGGTTGGGGTGCTCCCACTTAGTGGGAACAATGTAAGGGTGTATGGCACGCCTTTTGCGTATGAAACACAACTACAAGAGGGATGCTACCTAATAAATTTAAATACTGCGACCTGTTTGTGCCCTCACATCAACTTGAAATTAAAAAAAAAAAAAAACAAAGCAACAGTTAGATTAGTTCTCAGTCTTTTGGGCCAACATCAGGTGAAGAGCAATAATTAGAGGCAATAAAAGTCAGCCAACTAGTTATATAAAATATGAGTAGAAACTCAGACACATATTCTAGAATGATTGTATATTAATTTTATTTTGTTTTATTAGCCTCATGGCCTTTCCCAGACGGCTCCTCTGTTTCTGATGGAGCTGTCAATTACATAGACATGACTTATCAACACCAGAAATGACACGTGACCCCAGCCGACCAGTCAGGAAACCACATGCCCCGCCAGCTAGTGACTGGTTCAGAGGTGATCATCTGACACTAACAGGCCCAGAGACTTTTTACCACAGGAACATGGAATTCACTTTAATCTCTCTGTTTGAGATTATGAGCATTAAGAGTAGGGTGAGCAAATGTTTTATCATGCAAACTGGGACAGTACTGAACATACAAAGGGAGGCTATTCATCATCACACTGGGGGATACATATAAACTGAGCCTGTCCTGAACAAACTGTCACCTTAAGTAAAAACCATACAAACCCAGAGCTGTCCAGAACCACCATATAGAGAGTAAACACCTGACACAACATAAAGAGAACATAAAGCAATGGGAGAGAGCTAGAGAAAGAGCTGATTACATGTTTGTAGACCCTCCCTTAGTCCGTTTATGTTGCTATAAAGGAGAGCCAAAGGCTGGCTGATCTACAAAGAAGAGACGTTATTTGGCTCATGGTTCTGCAGGCTGTACAAGCGTGGCACCAGCACCTGCTACAGACAAGGGTCTCAGGAAGCTTCCACTCATGGCAGAACGTGACGCGAAGCAGGTATCACATGGTGAGAGAGGACGCAGGACCGGGAGGAAGGTGCCATCTTCTTTTAACAATCAGCCTCTCACACAGAGAGAACCCACCCATTACTGTGATAACAACATCAAGCTGTTCCCGAGGGAATGAACTAAACGCCTCCTGCTGGCCTCCTGGTGGTCTCCACCACTGGGGACTAAATTTCAACATGAGATTTGAAGGGGACAAATAATCCAAACCCTATCATGCTGAGGGCTGCCCACTTGCGGGATTTTCCGCTTGTATGAGACAACACACTTCGCTTTTGCTTAAGAAGGATCTTGCAGCAAGTGAAGAAGAGCAGGGAGGGAGAAGTATGAGAGCAATGACTGAGAACCTCTGTCCTGTCCGGAGGTTTTAGGACACATTTGCTGCCTGCTTCTGAGCATGGCAGATGAACTACCTGGTCAGGATTGAGGATAGTATCACCTCTCTTCAGGTAGCAGTGACTTCTGGAAGCCCACGGTCATTGTTTCATTAGGGATGACTCTCTTTTTATAGCACTGTGCACAGAATGCCACGGCAACTGCTGACAGATAGAAAACCTCACTTCCCTGGGCACTTCTTCCCCAAAGCCACTCTGGGGCCACTTTGTTTATAAGAACAGACCTATGGCAATGGCCTTGTCCTCAAAAGGATAACTTCCAGTCAAAGGAAAGTCGTTTTTCCTGTTCAGCACAATATCACTTCTGATTTTCCTGCCTTTGACATGGACCAGACTAATCAACAAATTCTAAGGGTGCAGACACCTTCAAATGTCTCTTGACATATTGGGTCCATAAAAGCAGAGAAAAGCTGTTGTGGAAAGGACGTACCCTTTCTCTTCTTCCTGGGAGAGTTTGGGGAAAAAAGACGCTACTGAGAAGTCTGGTAGTTTAGCAACAGGAAAATATGTTATCATCCAAACAAGCAACTGTCTTAAACTCTGGGGCAGGAGTCGGACAGGTACATGGGGCAGGGGATGGAGGGTGGGCTTGGCCACCTTTTCAGATCAAAAGGAAGTCGGGAAACCTCCGAGGAAAAAACTCACCTGTGGGCCTGTTGTATGTTGCAGGCCAGCTCAGGGAATTCTTAAATTCGTCAGGGTCTAAGAGCCCCCAGATTGATGGGCCTTGATATAGACTGTATAAGTACACGAAACCAGAGACCTTTAATACAGTTGGCATTTATTTTCTTCATTTATTCTTTCCTTGATTATTTATTTTAATGTTCTCTTTTCTCTTTCTTTAAATTGAATGCTTGTCTCTACTTTCCTCCCACTATAATCATCATTTATTATTGTCTCTCTTTTTCTTTAAACTTTCTCTTGGAAACAATATTTTATATATGGAAGAATTAAAAGACTAGCATAAGGCATTCTCATATAATCTTCACTGAACTCTCCCAAATGCCATGCAAAGACTTCATCGCCCTTGCTGTGTATTTTCCCCCTCTGTCTCTTTCTCTCTCAAGGTTGTGTGCAGTCTCTCTCTCTCTCTCTATCTCTCTCAAATTCTTTCTCCATGAATATATTTATTTTCTGAGATGTTTGAAAATAAGTTGTAGGCCTGATGCCCTTTAACCCCTAAATACTTTCTCATAAAAAAGAAATATATTCTCTTCCATAACCACAGTAAAATTGTCATAATCAGGAAATGAGCACTGATCTAACACTATTATCGAATCTACAGACTTTATTCAAATTCACCAAGTTCAATGACGTAGCAAATTGTATTTGTCCCGTTCAAAATCTAATCTGGGATTACACACTGCATGTAGTTGTCCTCACTCTTTAGATTCCTTCAGTCTGGAATATTTCCTTCATTTTTCCTTGTCTGTAAGAACCTTGACATTTTTAAAGAATATCAACCAATTGTATTGTAGATTACCCTTCAATTTGGGGTTGTCTGAAGCTTCCTTGTGATCAAATTCAGGTAATGCATTTGGGGCAGGAATAAGGCCAGAGAGATTTGGGGTCTTCAGCACATCATACCAGGAGTCCCGTGATGTTTATTTGCCCTATTTGATGTCTTCCCAGTTGTGTTTACCAGACTCTCCACTGTAAAGCTACCATTTTTCCCTTGTAATTTATAAGTGTCTTTGTGGGGAGCTACTTTGAAGATGCACAAGTATCCTATTTCTCATCAAACTTTTACCCCCTATTTTTTATCCTGTACATTACTTCCTACCTGAATCAATTATTACTACCATGGTTGCCAAGTGGTGATTTTCTAAATCCATCACTCATTCTAAATTGGCTAGTTGGCCTTCTATAAGCATTTGCTTCTCCCCTACTTATGTATTAATTAATTAATTTGTTTCAGTATTGATTCAGGGATTCTTATTTTATTCAATAATATTTAATAGGTTCTAATCAGTAATTGCTATTTTTATGTTCAAAGAGCTCCAATTTCTCTCCCTTTTCACATCTTCCCTTTTTGCTCCCCTTGGTTTCCTGTCCCCATGCTCCCAGTCCCGCCTCCTCTCTTTGTCCTAGTCCTAAGCCCATTTTTCTTTTCTTCATTGCGTGATCTGAAATGCATGCCGTTTCTCTTCCAGCTCAGCTCTTCTTCCTCATCTTCTGGGATGTGCCCCAAACTGCAGCTGCCTCTGGAACGAATCCACTAGTTCTAAAGGTGGTACTTCCCTTGATCTAATCGTAAAGATGCCAACTGCAGTTAACTGTCTCAGTATTTCCAAGGGTTTATAACTCAGCTGTAAAAATTCACTTTAGGCTATAGCTTGACATATAATCTCTCAGCCCAGGAGTGCATTTCTTTAACCATTTTCCCTTTAATTCAACACTGCTTGATTGAATGTAGCTTTCATCCTCTAATAATATATGGTCATGAGTTGTTACGGCATCAATACAAATCATGTCTATTGCTAAAGTAATTGCTGAGGGTAAATATGGAAAAAAGATACAACTTCAGTGGCTCAGGGTTTATGAAAAGACAACGGTATTGATCTTCTCTGATGTTCTCTCTTCTATCCGTCCTCCTACTCACAAATCTCCAATCTATGAATCCAGAAAGATTGTTTCTGATGTTCGAGGGAAGGATACTGTGGCATCTGTATGATCCTGGCTTCTCTGGGGGTTGGCATAGGTCCAGTTTTTTTTTTTTCATGATTTGTGTTTAAATTAAGGGACTTAATTCAACCATAAGATTGGCTAGCCGTTCTATATTTTAAGAACCAGTATTTGAAGGAGGAAAATATTTTGAAATATTACGTGTAGGAAACCAGGCAACTGGCTGTGCAACTATAAACAAATTACAGGGAGGGAAATGTGATGAGGCAGAGAAAGGGCTGAATTTGAAGCAGGAGTATGGGAGTCTAGGTCTGCCCCAGACCCTGACAATCTGAGACAATCACTTCGGCTTTTTCTCCTCTATAAAAAGAAGCCGTCTTAGACATTGTGATCCCTAAGATTCCATCTGATTATAATATGGTTCGGTGATTTTTTCAGGGCCACAGGAATAATTGCTCTTCTATTTAGTTTCAATGTGATAAAGCAAGTCTAATCTAGGATTGGGAACAGTGAAAAGGATAGGATGAAAGATATTTCTGCCAGAACAATTTATTTGCCAGAAGAAGAAGGGAAAAGAAGGAAAAAAAAATAACTAGAGCAATTCAGTGGGAAAAGTCGTTTACTGATTTGCCTAGTTGCTTATTTAAATTCATTTAATCCATTTGATCAAAGTGGTCTCCTGTGGACATCCGGTCTCAAAGGAGAGCAGAGGTAGAGCCATCTTTGAAATTGGCTGTGCCTACTTTTCTCTTTCAAGGCCTTTATTATCATACCTACGGGAGGAAGGATGTTGTTCCTGGACAGAGGGAAAGTGTTTTGGAATCTTACATACAGAAGCTTCCATTGAATCGGACTTAGTGCCCTAGTCTTAATGGGCCCTGAAAGAACAGCTATTGGATTGAATTAAATTGAATCTATGGAGCCGCCCTTCCAATTCTTTGATAGTTTAGTGTCTTTTATCTCTGTCAATGCTTCTCTTTGTTCTTCCACCTCTTTAAAGAAAAATTAGTCTTAAGCATTGTCATCCTGCTCTTATCATCTTAGTCTACTTTCTCCCTGAATGATTTTGACCTGTTTTTCAGTCTCAGTTACCTCCCGAATGCCGTGACTCCCAGGTCTTTGTTAGGGAGCTGACCTCTCTTCTGACACACAGAATGGAATTTATTAAGCATCATTTCCAGCCAGAGACCCATCAGTATCCTAAACTCACAATGATATAAGTGGAAATACTTGTTTTCACCAAAAAATAAGATGGTCTGTATCATGGTTGATATTAATCTTCCTTGTTTTCCTGGCATGGTGGCAGAAACTATGCCGTCCTCTTCTGACTTCTTTCTACATCACCCACTTCTTCCCTCGTATCTGAATCTAATCAGACTGCATGTGCTGATCAAGTTGATTGCCATCTCAAGTTTCCCCCATTTAAATTCTAGCTCTGATGAGAACTAAGGGACTCCACACAAGTCTTTCTACCTCTTACATTTTGCTTTTTCCCCTGGTTAGGTTGCAGTGAGGATTAAAGCGGATAATGAAAGTCAAGTGCTTAGCACGATGCCTGGCACCTAACACACAATCCATAAATGGTGCTGTTGTCTCTGCTTACACTGAATTTTCGTTTTTCCTCGACATCCCTGCCTTAATTCCATTCAGCACACATCTCAATCTGCCCTGCAGTATCATTAGGTATGTGGGTTTTACCTGAGAACCTATAAGCTCCTGGAAAGCAGAGGGTTCATCTGGGTTCTCTGCAATCAGCCATCAAAGGAAGAGAGAGAAAGAACACATGGAAGATCATGGGCCTGAAAATGGTGAACCTCCCCTCTGCCTACATTTCAATGGCCAGAAAGCATCACACAGCCCCACTGTGGAGAGAGAGGGTAAGGACCTGTCATCTCACTGTGTGCCCAGGGGAGAAGCAAACCCACAACATTGTCCCTGCCTCACACAGTGCGCTGATTGAGGGAGACAGATAAGAAAATGAAAGACAAAACAAAGATAAGACAACTTCATTTCTCCCAGATGTCTACAGTTTCTTTAATGGGCTGTTTTCTAAACTTCAGTCATCCCGGCACCGCTTCATATGTTTTGCTATGATGTTATAACCATTTCTTTTCTTTAGTCTAAGTTCTTCTACTAAATGTTTATTTTTAAAGAATGGATGTTTTTGTCACAGCTATAAGTAGAAAACCAGTATTTTTCTGATCTATGTTAAAATAACTCATGAGCACTAAAATAAATTCTTACGTGTCTCAGCTAAAATATTTTGCCTACCACTCATGAGCGTTCTACACTTTGGGAAACACTGCCTTACCATATTAGCAACGCATACATACACACATTTCAAGCGAAGAATGTTTAGAGTTCAGCAGATAGATGTGTTTGGGAAATGGAGGACACAAAAGAAATTCAGTCAGGGTTTCTACTAGACGAACATTCTTTCCTTTTTTCCTTCTTTCCCTCTCTCCTTTCTTTACTCCTTCCCTTCTTTTCTTCCTTCTTCTACCTCTCTTTCTCTTTCTCTCTTCCTTCCACCCCATCTCTCCATCTTTCTCTCTTTCTATTAGTTTCTGAAGAGGATGAGGGAAAGTAAGATATTGGGAAACATTGGTCTTTTTTAGCTCACTACAGAACTTCTCTTAAGACATGGTGAATTCTGGTCATAAGGGCAACATCCCAGCAGAATGTAAAAGCCCTGTCCAATTAAATGGCCTTTGACCCCACTACCCTCCTTCCTAGCCACCCACTTCCATCTTGATTTCCTGAGTGAGACCATGCTTGGCACACCGGGCTTCTTATCACCATTTGTAACTCTCCTCCCCAGAACACAAAGAAGGGCAGACTGTTTAGTCTCAGACCTGAATGTTAGTAGTAGCAGAATCAGTTGAGGCCTTCCCATGGCAGATCAGATTAGCCCTGTCAGCCTTGGCAACATGACTGAAAAATTGGAGTTATTATATGTATCTGTCCTCAATTACAATGAAACAGGGGGACAGCCTTCTAGCAAGGTCTGGATACAAGATAGTGATCAGAATGGCCAAATATGAGCGCCTGAGAAAACAGTCCATTTTCCTATCGGCGGAGTTTTACATCTACCTAGTAAATTTTATCTGAACCCTCTAACTCTAGTAAAATATAGCAAAGTGCAATAAATTTCACTTTATGGGTTTTACAGTTTGAAAACAGCTTCAGGCAGTCTGGTCACTGAGGGAACCCAACTGGAGCAGCCTCAGACTGGTTGGTTTCTATATATGCACACAGGAAACCCAGGAGATGACCCCATATGGTTAGTGCCACTCCACTCAGATGAGGCGTTACCTCTCGCTTGAACATCATTTAAGGCATGATATAAGCCCCATGTCTACACCTGTGAAGCCAGCTTTAGATAGTAAAGAAAGCAATTAAATTACTAAGCAAAGGGCTGCTAGCTTCCCTTGGGACATGAGTAAATGAATTTCATTAAAGACAAGGCCTTTGGTCACTGACTTATTACAATATAGCTGACTGTCCCCAAAGGTCCCTAGGCCTTTTTTTTCTTCTTCTTCTTTTTCAAGTGGTTTTGAACTGGGAGTAAATCAAATAACATTTCTTAAGGGAAACTCTTCCAATTACCCCCCCAACAAAAAATATATTTTATTAAAATATAAAATTTTTATAATTTTCTGTGACATAGACTTTCTTATTTTCAACTGGAGTTTCTTTGACAATTTTCCTTGCCTTTATAAATTAAGACTTGAGAAGTTCTCTAATCCTGACAAAGCCTGGTCATGACAGAAATTTGCATCACAGAGGACCTCCCCTACCCAGACTCAATTCTCATAGTTTACTTATCACTGTTATTTTCAGTCAGGATCCATGTTGAGTCTTTGTGATGGAGCCACTGTCTAAGATCATTTTCAAGTACTGACAAAACTTGCCAGCACTTCTTATTTGGCAGGTACCATTCCGAGCGCTTGATTATGTTCTTTGAGCCTCATAAGGAGCCAGTGAGGTAGATCCTCTGCCCTTTCCCAGATAAGGACACCAGTTTGCCCCAAGTCACAAAGCTACCAAGTGGGAAAACCGGATCTAGACCCAAATGTTCTTGCCCTTATCTCAGGCTTCTGCCTTAAAGCAATACAGGAAGTCCTCACGCAGTGTGTCCCACAGGTTCCTGTACACTGCAACTTTAAACAAATCAATGTACAGCAGGTCCCCAAATGTCACTTTCCTTCAATGTCATTTTGTTATAACATTGTTGGGTGCGGGAGATTGGTTTCCTTCTAGGTTATTTTGCTTAAAGTTACTGTTTTCAAGAACCTACTACTAAGGGTAAGTGAGGCCTTACTGTACTGTTTTCACAGGGTGAGGGTAAGTGAGGCCTTAGTGTACTATCTTCACAGGCTGAGGGTGAGGCCTTACTGTACTGTCTTCACAGGGCGAGGTAAGTGAGGCCTTAGTGTACTGTCTTCACACGGTGAGGGTGAGGCCATAGAGTACTGTCTTCACACGGTGAGGGTAAGTGAGGCCTTAGTATATTGTCTTCACATGGTGAGGGTAAGTGAGGCCTTAGTGTACTGTCTTCACAGGGCGAGGGTAAGTGAGGCCTTAGTTTACTGTCTTCACACAGTGAGGGTAAGTGAGGCCTTACTGTACTGTCTTCACACAGTGTCCCCATCAACTCAACCACCTGCCTGACTTGATAACAGCAGGAGCTTTTGTTTTGCCCTGAGGAGGACAAAGTTGTCTCAGAAGAGTGAAAGGGAACTCTGAAGTCTGAGAGGAAAGCAGTGGAATATGGAATGGGTCCACATGAGTGCCTCAGACATCAAGAAGGGGCAAGGAAAGAGCCTAAGGGTTTGGGTCCATGACAGACGTTCCAGGAGATACAGTTAAACTGAATTGGATGGGGAAACCAGAGGAGTGTAATCTCACTGCACTGCCAACTCCCTCCCAAAAGCAGCTATGAAGCAAATGGCTAAATTCACCTGCAGGTACTGTCAGCTGTCCCTCCCCAGGGAGGCCTTAGGCCCCCACTGCCTGTTCTCCATCTTCTATCCCAACCCAGTTTTATACTCCTTGAGAGTACTTGTCCCTGCTTACTATAAATATACCTCAATTGTTTACTCACCTTCCCTCTTGCTGGAAGCCCAGCTCCACAAAAGCAGGTACCTTATTCATCTTGTTCATTGACCTCTAATGCCTAGCATTGGGTAAGACCTCAATAAATAATAAATATCTGTGAAGGAAATGAGTAAAACAAATAGATAAAGAGGTACCTGCAAGTTCCAGAAATTATTTAGAGGTGGTTGGTTGGAGTTGGGGGTGGGGTGGGGGTGGGTGGAGGTTGAATGTGCTGGGACAGAAGTCCTAAAGCAGAAACTAAGAAGCGTCATCATGTTGGACTGGTAAAGTCTTGAACAGTTTTGTTACAAACATCATCTCAACCTAACTGTACAATCTGTGTGGGAAGCATCATCATTTCCATTTTACAGATGAGAAAGCAAAGGCTCATAAATTTAAATGCCTCACACTGGCCCCACGGGTGGAAGAACAAGAATTTGAAACTCTATCTAGCTGTCTCTCTAGTCCATGCTGTCGACCGTGCCATGCTGGTTAACGTCTACCACTTGGGCTTGTGTCCCACCTGGGAGTTGGGTGGAGAGGGAGAGACAGCATGAGTATAAATCTCTCAAAAGAACAGCTGCAGATTATCTTTTATTTTGACAGTACTAAGCAGGGCCAAAATTAAAAAACAAAACAAACAAAAACAAACATGGGCAAAGGTCATGGCCTTTGTCTGCCAAGGCACAGACAATACAAAAGGGAGATTTCTTTGATGTAGGTGAGCTAAAATGATCTCTTCGTGGTCAGCTTATGACATGAAAATATCTTTAAGCTGCAGTTACTCAAGTTACACAAAAGTGATATTGAGCTCTCCTAGTTTGTGGACCATATAACTCTCTAGGTCCCAAAGCATGTGAATGTAATGTCACAAAGAAAGAGGCTGTGGGGGGGGGGGAGTGGAAAGAGGGAAGGAGGGGCTTGTGGGTCACAGTGAGTGACACACCTCTTGGAAGCAAGACACAATTATAAGAGGGACTTTACCTCTTATAAAGTCACTCTGTGACTTTGCAATCAGTGTAAGCTGGTTCTTTGTATCCTCAGTGAATCCCCAACAATAAAAACAAACAAAAATCTATAGTATGAATGTATTTAAAAGCTAGTTTATTTTTACCGTGGTTTAAGGTTGTAGGATTGCTGCTTTGACTGTCCTTAAAGCATCTTTCCAAGCATGAATGATGGAGTCTTTGCCCCATCCCTGCTCCTTCACAGCTCCCAAGAGAGTTCTAAACCTTATTTGGGGGGGTGCAAAGAGAGACAATGAGTCGTCATTGGTCGCAGTTAATCAAAATCTCATTCCCCAGTTTGATTTCAACAATAGGAAACGAAGCAGCTTTTAAAAGAAGACCTAAGAGAAATTCTGTTAAGAACATCTCAGAAAATATGCAAAGTTAGGATTAAAATGAAATCTTCTATCTTTTGTTAAGAAAGTTCATTTTTATAAATAATTCTTAGGAAAATAATAGCATATACAGAAGAAGTTTTATACAGAAAGCTCTTTATTAAAATAAGCAGTTTTTAGGGTAATAGGAAATTAGAGAAAAGCTAAGAATCTATAGCTAGTAAAACGGTATATGAGACTTGTAGTTATGTTCATATATATAGGACATATGATGTAGAAATTAGAAGATTATAAACTAACATAATAACATAAAAAAATTGCTTATACTTTAATGCGGAGTGGAAAAATGTAGAAAACAAAAGTAAGAGTGACTATAAAAAATAGTTTTAATACATGGGAAAGAGATTAAAAAATATATACCAAAATGTTTAAAAGGCTAGATGTATGTGGTGGGACTATGGATTATTTTTCCTTCTTCTCTTAGCCCATCTTAACTTTTCAGGTATGCTTTTTGTTTACAGAAGGAAAACATCTTGATATAATTTATTTTTTAAACTTTGTTTTCAAAAGAAAAAAGCATTCCAATACTAATACAGGAAAATAAATTCATATCAAATAATTTCTATTTCTTGATGCCTGTGGCATCAGGCTAAGGATCAGTCTGCTTCTAAACTGGGCAGATCCCTCTGAATACCCCCGAGACAAGCAGGTGCTATTTTAGAAGTATCCCTGGTCCCGAGAGAAAATGGTAATTAACAGACCATGGTTCTCCTCATATGTGAGTCATCTTAATGTCACTAATTGAAAGAGCATGCTGATCATGGTGGCCAGCATTCTAAGACGGCCCTCAAAATTCTTGGCCCTGGTGCATACTCGACTCCCCTCATTACTCAGACACTAAGTGTTGCTGTGAAAGGATTTTGCAGATGTTCTTATTAAGACAGGAAATTTTTCCAGTCAACATTAAGACAGGAAAATTTTCGAGATGACCTGACCTAATTACATGAGCCCTTTAAATCTGGGTCTAAAGGTCAGAGCCAAGGAAGCCAGAGATTCAAAGCACGGGAAAAACTGGCCGCAGCCTTGCTGACCTGGAGATGGAGAAGGCCACGAGGCCTGGGTATAGGCAGCTGGGAGAGTTGATGTGAACCTCCGTGGACAGCCAGAAGGAAAGAGGAGCCTCAGGCCCCCCACCTCAAGGAACAGAAATGTGCCAACACCCTGAATGACTTTAAAAATGGGTTTTTCCTCAAGCCTCCAAATGAGAGCCCACTTTGGCCCACACACTGATTTTAGCCTCATGGGCAGATGACCCAGCCACACCCTGCTGGACTTCTGACCTCCAGGAGAAATGCATGTTGTTTCAAGATGCTAAGGGTGTGGTAACATGTTCCTTAGCAATAGGAAACTGATATACCTGGTACGGAGTATTCCTCGTGAATGAAGGAAGTTTGAGCTCCATAGAAAGGGAAAATTTTTATCTGTCTCTCCCTCCCAACTCATTTCTCAAATGCATAATTTATTCCAGAACATTCTGCAGGGTGTTGATTGGTTTTTTTTTCTACTTTACAAAGGTCCAATATTAAGTTAGAGAAGAAATAATGTTCAGAATAATAATACTAGATAAGATAACATTTAGAGAATGTTTATCGTGATGGTAGCATTATGCTAAACACCTTATCTGCATTCTCCTATGTGTATAATTTGTATAACAATCATTTTAAGATGGAGATTATTATTATTTGCATTTTATGTTTGAGGAATTAGAGAACTGCAGAAACTTTTCAATCATTATAGACCTGCTATATTGTGATAGAATAAGAAGTCTCTATTTTATCTCTGCCCCTGGCCACAGGCTCCTAAAACCCTTGCCAGACCAGAGCGACAGAGGTGCTCAGTCAATGTTTGGTTCTAATATTTGGTCTTTCATCCTAATGCCTTGGAACTTTCTAGGTGAGGGGAACATGTTTTGTTCATGGATTTCTAGATGGGAATAGGTCACCAAAAAGACCAAGCCAGGATTAGAAGCTTGAAACTTTCAGCGTCATCCCTCATCCTCCAGGAAGGGGAGAGGGGCTGGAGATTGAGTTTATAATTCATCTTACCTATGTGATGAACTCTCCTTATCAATTTTTTGAACTATGGGGTTCAGAGAGCTTCCAGGTTGCTGAACATGTGGAGATGCTAAGAGGGGGTGCCCTGGAGAGGGCATGGAAGGTCACTGCTCCTTCCCCCATACCTTCCCCTAAGGATCTCTTCTACCTGTCCACTCATCTGTAGCCTTTGAAATACCTTTTACAGTGAACTGATAAACATAAGTAGAGTGTTTCCCTGAGTTCTGTGAGCTGTTTTAAGTAATCAACAAAACCTGAAGAGGGTATCATGGGAGCCCTTGCTTTACAGCAGCTCAGTAAGAAGTTCCAGAGGCCCACATTTGTGATTAGCATCTGACGTGGGGGGCAGTCTTGTGGTCATGAGCCCTTACCCTGTGAGATCTGACTCTAACTGTAGGTTAAAATTGTCATATTTGAGTTAAATCGTAGGACACTCAATTGATATCCACTGGAGAACTGCTTGATGTGTGGGAAACACACACACACATCTGGGGTCAGAAGCGTTCTGTGTTGCTTTGAGCCTATAGCAGAAGAAAAGAGTTGTTTAGTTAGTTTGTTTTTCTGACCACTATATAGAGCCCAAACCCAGGTCCGTCTGACTCTCAGCATAGCCTGGTGTTCAGAGTTGTTCAGAGTTCACTGTTCCTATCTTTCTGCTTCATGTACTTGGGTCTTCTGGGAAAATGAGACACTGGAAACTGGGAGGAAAATAGAAACGAGACGGCAACAATTAAAAAACTCAAATTGGAGGTCAACCTGAAATGAAATTTGGCAACCAATAAATTTCTTGAAACTCATTTTTTGTTGAGGAAGGGATCTTGAGATTATACACTTAAGTGAAATAATGGCCAGGGCTTGATTTGCTAAGATTTTTCAACTGTATTTTATTTGTGTGATTTGATGAACTATCAGGGAAGTTTATTTGCAATGAGTTAACAGCCAAGTACATTAATAGAAATTAAGGCGGCATTGGGAGGGACATCATAATCTGATTCTTTTGATTCTTTTGATTAAATTGAGTCCGACAAGGGTTTTAGGAGCCTGGGGCCAGGAACCAGGTATCAGGAAGGTTTTAAAAACTAAGAAGCAAATTCCATAGGACAAAGTAGTTCATCTTCATCCTAGAGCCTTTAGAAATATGGCCAACCAATTATCATCAACTATCAGGAGAAGGCCAAGTGTGAGGCGCTGACTCCAGAGCAGCACTGCCGATAGAAATGTAATGCAAGGTATGTGTGTAATAAAAGAAGCAACAGTAAGCAGGTTAAAATTAATTTTCATACTACATTTAATTTATACAATATATCCTAAATACCATCATTTCAACATGTGACTATATTAAAATGTTAATGAGATATTTCACTTTCTTTTTTTTTGTCTTTCTTTTTTTTTAAATTTATTTTTTATTTATTTATTTTTTATTGAATGGTAACTATGTACATTAATGCACTTCTGAGGTACAGTGTGGGGTTTTCACATGCAATCTGAAATACTTCCATCAAACTGATCAACACAGCCTTCATGTCATTTTCTCAGTTATTGTTTTAAAATGTTCTCATTCTACTCTTAGAGAGATTCACTTGTACCCCTGTAAGATAAAC
>CAUYQV010102913.1:0-15218 GCA_963574575.1 Galagoides demidoff
TCAGGGTGATATTTGCTTCATAGAATGTGTTGGGAAGTATTCCTTCTTTTTCTATGCTTTGGAAAATGTTGTATAATATAGGTACTAGTTCCTCTTTAAAGGTTTGATAGAATTCAGATGTGAAACTATCTAGTCCTGGACTTTTCTTTTAGGGAGATTTCACATTATTGATGCTATTTCAGTGGTTGATATAGGTCTATTCAAGATTTCTAATTCTTTCTGGTTGAGTCTAGGAAGGTGGCATGCTTCTGGATATTGGTCCATTTCCTTCAGATTTTCATATTTCTGGGACTATAGATTTTTGTAGTAATCATTAAGGATTTTTTTAGTTTCTGGAGTGTCTGTTATTATTTCTCCTTTATTGTTTCTGATAGATGATATTAGAGATTTTACTTTTCTATTTCTGGTTAGGTTGACCAAAGATTTATCAATTTTGCTAATCTTTTCAAAAAACTAACTTTTTGTTTCATTGATCTTCTGAATGATTCTTTTGTTTTCAATTTCATTTAATTCTGCCCTAATTTTGTTTATTTCTTTTCTTCTGCTGGATTTGGGGTTGCAGTGTTCTTCCCTTTCCAGTTGCTTGAGATGATCCATTAAATTTTTGGCTTCTTCTCTTTCTGTTTTCTTGATGAAGGCTTCCAATGCTATGAATTTTCCTCTTAGGACTTCCTTTGCAGTATCCTACAGGTTTTGATAATTTGTGTCTTTGTTATTCATTTTATTCCAAAAATTTGTTGATTTCCTTCTTAATCTCATCTTTGACCCAGCTATCATTCAGCCTAAGATTATTTAGCTTCCATGACTTTGTTTGAGTATGAAGATTAACATTGCTGTTGAGTACAACTTTTATTCCATGGTGGTCCGAGAAGATACAAAGAATAATTTCTACACTAGTAAATTTGCTGAGGTTAGATTTGTATCCTAGGATATGATCTACTTTGGAGAATGATACATGAGCTGAAGAGAAGAATGTATATTCAGTTCTATTAGGGTGAAATGTTCTGTAGAGGTCTGTTAAGTCCATTTGTGCTAGTGTCAGGTGTAAGTCTAATATTTCTTTGTTTAGTTTCTTCTTGGAGGATCTATCCAAAACTGCCAAAGGGATGTTAAAATCTCCAACTATTATAGTGCAGGAAGATATCAAATTGTTCATATCCATCAGGGTCTGCTTTATGAATTGAGAAGCATTCTGGTAGGGTGCATAAACGTTAATTATCAAAATCTCTTCATGTTGGGTGTTGGGTGTTTCCCTTGACTAATATGTAGTGACCTTCCTTATCTTTCCTGATCTTTGTTGGTTTAAAGCCAATTGTATCTGCTACTAAAATTTTAACCCCTGTTTTTTTCTGGTTTCCATTTGCCTGGATTATACAAGTCCATCCCTTCATCCTAAGTCTAAAATATTTTTACCCTTTAAGATAAGGTGAGATTCTTGTATACAACAGATATCCAGTCTGAGTTTTTGTATCCAGTCAGCCAGCCTGTGCCTCTGTAGAGGACAATTTAAGCCATTCATATTAATTGAGAGAATTGATAAACCTGGTTGTGTTTTGGGTGTCATGATTTCCAGATGTCCAGTGAACATTTTTAATCTTTTCACTACTGCAGGAGTTGGGGTTTGTTCAAAAATTTCTGTGTGAGTTTACTTTGGAGGTAGAGCATTGTACTGGTCATTGTGGAGGATGGGTCTGAGAATATCCTGGAGACCTGGTTTAGTTGTGGCAAATTTCTTCAACATATCTATGTCATTAAAGTATTTGATTTCTCCATCACAAATGAAACTCAGTTTAGGTATACAGAATCCTGGGCTGAAAGTTGTTTTGTTTTAGGAGACTGAAGGTCAATGACCATTTTCTTGTGGCTTCATACGTTCAGCTGAGAGATCTGCAGTCATTCTGATACTTCTCCCTTTGCAGGTGATGCTTTTCTTACATATGGCTGCTTGCAGAATTTTCTCCTTCATGTTAACTTTGGCAAAGTTAATCACAATGTGTCTAGGAGATGCTTTATTTGAATTGAGTCTTGCTGGGGTTCTGAAACTGTCTGCTATCTGAAATTCTGTATCTCTTGCAATGCTTGGGAAATTCTCCTCCAAAATCTCTTGGAGTAGAGCATCTATACCTTTAGGACCATCCTCTTTTCCTTCAGGAATTCCTATGAGCTGAATGTTTGATCTTTTGGAGTGATCCCACAGCTCTCTCAGGGAATGATCAGTTTTTGCTCTCCATTTGTCTGCCTCTTTGAGTATTTGGGAACATTCAAAAGCTTTGTCTTCAGTTTCAGAGATCCTTTCTTCTGCCTGGTCAACTCTATGACTGAGGGATTCTACTGTATTTTGGAGCTCCTCAACTTTTTCATTTCCTTGAGCTCTGCTATCTCTTTTGTCATTATGTCCATATCTTTGGTGACCTGGGCTTTGAATTCATTAATTTCTTGAGACAACTTTAGAACTACTACTCTTTGGAATTCAATTTCTATCTTTTTTTCCATGCTATTTATCTTATTTGCAATCCATATTCTGAATTCAACTTCTGACATTGCTGCCATTTGTCTATGTATGGCATCTTCAGTTGTATCTCCTTTGTCATTTCTTGGGGGTAAGGGTTGATCTTCTACTCTGGTTATTCATGTTGCCAGAGTTCTTCTGTTGGGTTTGTACCATGCTTATTTTCCACCGATTGGTTATTAGAACTGATAGGGTGAGATTGAATTAGGGTTCTCAGGTAGTAGAGGTAGCCCCTTACCAAAGTGCTAGGCTTTGTAATTGTGGCTTATTACCTATAACCTTACAAAGACCCCTTTCAGAGTTTTAGCCAGAGCCTGTGCACCTACTTGGTGAGATAGCACAAGGTAGCTCTGTTTTAATATCAGCCAAACACTACCCTATCCTAAGAAACCACAGTATAAGGTTTAAATCTTGACTATGAAGAGATACAAACAGTTGCAGCACCCAGCCCCCACCCTTCAGTTCTTTTCCACTACAGAACTTCTAAGGTCAACCTCAGAATGTCCCTGGGTTCCAACTAAATTGTCTCAGGCAGTGCAAACCCTACCCAACAGAGAAGGATTCAAGGGTCTCCACAGCACTATTGGGGCCAGGGATCCACACTCCTGCCCACCAGACTCAGTTCACACTGTTGTCTGCTTCTTTGCTCACAGGCCCCATTAGAGCCAGGGGCCATGCCCCCACCTACCAGTCTCAGTCCACATCTGCCTAGCCTCTGCTTGGCAGATCAGTTGGAGTCAGGGGACCATGCCCCCAACTGCCAGTCTCAGTCCACTGCTTGGCAAGCCTGTGTTCACAGGCTTTGTTAGAGTCAGGGCACTACACTCTGCCCTCAGGTCTCAGTCCTCACCTGGTAAGCCTCTGCTTACCAGCCCCACTGGAGACAGTGGACCATACCCTAGCCCTCAGGTCTTGGTTCACACACAGTAAGACACTGCTCAAGGGTTCTGTTGGCATCAGGGGACCATGCCCTTGTTGTCAGGTCTCAGTCCACACCTATCAAGCTTCTGCTCACAGGCTCAGCAGGGGCTGGGGAGCAGCCCTGTCTGCCAAACTCAGTCCACACAGAGCAACCACTCTCCCACTGTGGGTGCCATTAGAGCCAGGGGTTCTGTACCCTGTCCCACCAGACACAGCCCGAACCAAGGGTCAACACTACCACTGGCCAGGCATAGTCATAACAAGGGGACTACTCCTCTTCTCGCGAGTGTCCATTTCTTCCCACACCTTTCTTCCCTGTTAGTCACAGATTCCATCCCGATGGTTGGCAGTTCACACTATGCCCAGATCTCTTAGGACAAGACCAAACACTCAGTTCTCTGCAGGGGGCAGAACTTCAGGCCACCATGTGAAGGGGAAAGGGTAGACTGGGAGTTTGGACTTGAGGGGGAAAATACCTGTTCAATTTTATGCCTGGCAGAGTGGCAGGCTGGTTCATAAGTGGACATCCCTGGAAAAAGAGTCCTGGAGTTTAATGGCTCTCTCCAGTGAGGTAAAATGAGAGGTCTTTTGTTCCCTGCTCGTTCGCAGATAGCCTGCTTGGGGTCTCCCATCCTCTAGTTGATAGGCTTTGTACCTGTAATTTGTTTTCTTGAGTGCTCTTCCTTGGAGTTACAGCTTACCAAACTTCTTTCTTGACTCAGCTCCCCGTCTTTGGCTTCAGAGTTTGATTCCATCCAGTTTTTCTTCCTCTGCTCAAGAGCCTCTGCTGAGGGTTGCTAGCAGTCTGTCATCTTCCCAGAATTCCTGTTTGAGTATTTCAACAACACATGTGCTGATTCACAGACACTGAGCTCACAGCCGACGTCACACAATTCACGCCTGAGTGAAGCTCATCTAATACAGATTTTCTCCATAAGACACGCATGGCCTCTAGAGCTTAAGAATGAGACAGGACTTCAGCATTAGGTTTGGGGGCACTTTAAGTAGCAAAATAACCAACCAGAAAGCATAAAATAATGTGAAAAACATGACCCTAAATAGACCTGAAAAGGATGATTATTTGCAGTAGGAGAGCGGAAACAAGAAGGCAGAGCGTGGTCTCATTCAACCCTCGCTGGGAAGGTGTGCATAGAAGAACTCAAACTTTGTCACACTGTGCACAGAAACACACTGTGAACACTGATTTCAGGGTGACAGAGAAATGTAGCAAGAAGTCAAATTCACAAATATAGAATCTATAAATAATAAGGACCTATAAAAATCAATTAACGCCTGTATTTTCAGAGCTGCCAGGCCTGGTTTCAAGTATACTCTTATTACGTTTGCATTTCAGACAATCTCCTACTATGAAAATATAGGAGCTAGTGAGATAAAGACAGAACTGAACAAATAGCCTCTTACAAAGCACTCTGTTTGCATAGCTATCAGTGTGCAACCTACTTGCTATGTCACTGTAGTAGCTAGCTGGGTATTTACAGTGCTAACACAAATGACTTAGTACAAGGTACCCTATTTGCTTGACTGTTTCATACCTGTGTGACATGAAATTCCCAAATTCAGCCCTCTAGCTGCATAATCTGTAAATAGAGTGCTTCCTTTTTAAAGAAACTAGCAGAGGGCAAAGCCATGGACTAAGCCACTTTACAAGTTGCTGCTACTATTTACACAGCCACCCACTATCAGCTCTTGTCACATACTCACAGCTCTGCTGCTGGGCACTGTTTAACCAAGGGCTGTTATTTTTAAGTGTTTGGAAGGGATCATGTACCAAAGCCTTCATTTATCTCTTGAACAGATTGACTATTTGCCCAAACAATCAAAACATTAAAAAGCTTTTCTTGGCTGGAGCTGGCAGCCTCCTCCCAGGAGAGCTCTGGCCGGCTGTCCACCTAATCCCTCAGGCACAGGAAGGGTCATCTGCAGCACTGCAGGGATAGGGGGGCTGTTGGCTTAACCCGATATTGTCGTGGCAGGCCTCCCATAGCTCAGTGTTCATAAGTTTTCATTTCTCCACCTTTTTACTTTAACCAATTTCATTATTTTATGCACACAGTTTTGTTTTAGGAGGTTTTTTTGAACCAGAGTCTTACTATGTCATCCTTGGTAGTGGCGTCACAGCTCACAGCAACCTCAAACTCTTGGGTTTAAGTGATTCTCTCACCTCAGCCTCCCAAGTAGCTGGGACTACAAGCGCCCATCACAACACCTGGCTATTTTTTGTTTGTTTGTTGCAGTTGCCATTGTTGTCTAGCAGGCCCGGGCTGGGTTAGAACCTGCCAGCCTTGGTATATGTGGCTGGTGCTCTAACCATTGAGCATAGACAGTGAGTCTGCACACAGGTTTTGAAATCAACTGTTACTGAAAGGTTGTGTAGCAATCCCCACCCCCTGCCCCCCACAAGGGATCCTTTACTGTTTCTTCTGGCGCCGACAACCTTGACATTAAACAATATGCTTACACCTACCTTCTCAATGTGTCCATTTTAGCATTATTGTTCATTTCCTGATGACTTAGCTAAGTATTTAGCCCTCTCCTCCCTTGTCCTCCTCTCCCTCCCTTCCTCTCGTGGCACCCCATGGCTTTCAGAATACTAAGCCCAGGGCAACCTGAGTTGGCCCCTGCCAGCCTCTCCAGCTTCTCATCCATCCAGCCATCTCCAGCCATCATGTCCTTGCAGCTCCCAGAACCCACAGAGCTTCTACCCAGAACCAGTACACATCTGCCTCTCCGCTCCAAGGGCCCCTGTCCCACTTCCCCCCCTGGGTATACCTGTCATCCCTCACTTACCTCCCGGGGCCATTCCCCAGCATGGTCCTCACAGCACGGTGTGCATTTTCATGGAATTTATCACAGCTTAGAATTCTATCTTTATTATACATTTCCATATTTATTATTTTGTACATAGAGTAGGACCTCCATAGTTGACCCCCTCCCTACACTGACCACCTCCTTAAGTTGACCTAATTTTCACAGACCAGACATGTACCACATGTACATATCAGTACAGCAGGCCTAGTTCCTTAGGTTGAGTACCTCTGTATGTTGACCAGTTTGTTATAGTCCCTTGGGTGGTCAACCTATAGAGGTTCTACTATATATATAAATAGCTATCTTACCCGTCCAATCTAACCATGAAGACAGGCACAGTATCCATTGGCTGGCCATGATTTCCAAGGGCCTAGAACAGTTCCTGACATCCTAGGAAGCACTTAATGAAAGTTTATTAATGAACAAACATCCCTGGGTGAGTTATTCAACATCTCTGAGATTCAGGTGCCTTAGGAGAGAAATGGGGCTGATGACATCCAGCTTTCAGGGCTGCTATGAGAGGAACAATCCCAGCCAGTGTGTGGCCTGCAGTGGTGCCTGAGGTGATAGCAGGTACTGCCGGCAGCTGCCCTGTGGCTGCCCACCGCAGTCTGGAAGGCCCATGCCCTGGGGGCCTCTCAGCTTGCCCACTTATCCCCACCACCTGTGCACAAGTTTCTCTCACACTGGGTCTGCCCCACTTCATTCCTCATCTCCATCATTGGGTAGGGGCACAGGACAGACCCTCAATGTTTTAGGTGAGACTCCCCAGGGGCAGGCCTGGGAGGGGCCCCTGAGTAGGGGATTTTTCTGAGGAAGTGGCCCCAAGAGAAACCTGAAAGGTGGTTGGACAAGGAAGGAGGAAGACTGGAGCTTCCACCTGGCCCAGTGTAAACTGGAGTATAAGCTCTGCCCTGGACTTGGCCCTCCTGCAGCCAAAGAGCTGAGCTTTCATTCACAAATCCCTTCCGTGAGGAGGCAGGGCAGGGAGGCAGCCCCAGGCAACAGTGTCTGTACCTAGAGCCTCCTGGGAAGAGCTGCAGGTGCTGAGGGTAAATGCAGAATTACTTTGGGGTGGGGGGATAGAATGGTCAAAGGACTCTGCGAGGGGCTGAGTCAGCACCTCTCACCCACAATCCAGCAAAGGTTCCTCAACACCGTTCTTGAATTCAAGGTGGGGTCTCTTGACGACAGCAAAGGAACGGCTCTATTTCTGCCATTTCTGCCCCTGTGGCTGGCAGGAGAGAAATGAGCTCAACTTGGCAGCAAGTCAGCCCAGAGCCCTCACAACCTCCTGCAGGGACAACTGCCAACTCCACTTGCCTCGAGGTCTGACCTGGCCCCTGCTGGCTCCCCAGGACTAGCAGGTGGGTGAGGAGGAAGGCAGAGAAGCCCAGTCTTCCTCCTGTGGCCTGGGAAATGCCCATTGCTGCTTGGGTTTGAGAGGGCTTGGCAGACCCTTCTCCAAAGAGAGTGTGGAAAAAACCAGATGGAAAATCCTGACTTGGCCAATTAATATGAGCAGCAGAAAAATCCCTAAATTGGTTCCATAACAACCAATCTCTGTTCCCAGGCCCATAGGAAGGTGAGAAAAAAATGTCTCCCACGTGAAGGAAAATTGAAGTGCGCCCAAAAGTTCATCAATACTTTTTCTGTCTTCCCTTGCCAGGTCCCCAGCCAAAGTTGTTAGAACATGCCTGCCTCCCAGTTTAGGCGAGGTAATTTGATCCGGGCAATAATCATCATAAATATTCATGGTTTTGCCTTAACATTAGGCTAACATCTGTTTCCAAACATCTGCAATCTGTTTTCAATGCTTCAGTAAAATGTAAATTAGCTATAACTAATACAATAAAGCGCTAATGGGGGTAATGATAATGAAAGACGCCCATTAGGGCTGGAGTCCAGGTCTGTCTCCAGTGGCCGGTTTTCTGGAGTTCTCCAGAACTTTGCTTTCTACGATCTCAAACTCCCCCCAGATGAAAGGGGTTTTGAAAAGCCTGATGGGCCTCTTGGTTTGCAAGCATTTCACCAACCAGGCTCTCCTCTGTGCCTCACCCTTCTCTAGAGGATGAACACTAGTCTTTCTAAAAGTCAAGTTTGCCTGGGCAGGTCCCACACAGAGCCTTCCACTTCCTGTAGAACAAAGTCCTTTTTGTTAACTCTTAATTGTCCTTTAGAGCTTGGTTATTAATGATTATATAGAAAACACCTACATATCCAGAAGACCAAAAATCACATTACAATAAAGATATTTGTATCAGAATGTTCATTGCAGCCCAATTCATAATTGCTAGGTCATGGAAGAAACCCAAGAGCCCATTGATCCATGAATGGATCAAAAAATTGTGATAGATGTACACCATGGAATACTACACAGCCATTAAGAAAGATGGAGACTTTACCTCCTTCATGTTTACATGGATGGAGCTGGAAAATATTCTTCTTAGCAAAGTATCCCAAGAATGGAAGAAAAGGTATCCAATATACTCAGCCCTACTATGAAACTAATTTATAGCTTTCATAGGAAAGCTATAACCCAATTATAGCCCAAGAATATGGGGAAAGGGGAAAGGGAGTGGAGGGGAGGGAGGGTGATGGGTGGGATTACCTATGGTTTACCTTATAAGGGTACATGTAAATCTGTCTAAATGTAAAATATAAATGTCTTAACACAATAACTAAGAAAATGACATGAAGGCTATGTTAACCAGTTTGATGAATATTTCAAATTGTATATAAAAACAGCACACTGTACCCCATGATAGTATTAATGTACACGGCTATAATTTAATAAAAAATAAATGGCACTGTGACTTCAGAAGCTACAAACATCAACTTGTAACACAATTGATACAAGTGTATCAACTCAATTTTATGCCAATAAATGTGATCATTTAGATGAAAAAAAGTGACAACATTTTGTTTCCATTTTATGGTCTGCTTATATAATGTATACACACTGTTTATTACATTTATTATAAGAGGAAGCTTGTCAAAATGAAAAGATAAGATGGTCTAAACCCTTTTAACAAACATGAGGTTTTAAAAGGCTGGTAGTCCAGAATCCTGTCTGGATCAATAGCAGGGACTCAGCTATTGTTTTAGAAGTATGTGACTGCCACAAAGGTGCACTGAGGCGGATGTCTTCATTAAACTGAGTCCTGTGGGAATTCATTATAGTGAGAACCTCTTCAGCTGATCCCTATGTGACTAATGGAAAAGGTCACTTGTAGTTGTGAGAAGACCCCTCCCCAGGCTGTGAGCACACAGTGGCAGGTGGAAGGCTCACGACTCTCAGTTGCTGCTGGAAACAATACGTGGCAGTTGTACAAATGATGTGGGGGGTCCCGGGAAGCCCAGCAGTACCACGATTGCTCTCGAACTCCTTAATCAAGCACCCGTTGTTTTGTGTAATAATCCTCTCGCATCACATACACACACACACATACACACTATGGCATTCAATTAGTTCTTTCTTTAATCGATTATTTTTTTTAATGTCTTACTACAAAAATACAGTATAGACTACAAGAACATTTCCCAGAACTTGAAGAAACTCAAGTTTTCAGATTAAAAGAGCCACTGGACACCCGGAGCAAGAACTATAAAGACACACAGCCATATACACCCCTAAAGACAGGTAGGGATCCCCCAGAACAGCAGAAGAAGGTCTTAAAATCACTGATTGAAAATTATTTCCAAGTGGAAGTTCTATGTTCAATCTGATGTGAGGGTATAATAAGCCATTCTCAGACAGTGAAGATTCCATGTTTGCCTTCCATGAATCATGTTGCAGGCGGCTGATCAGAGCATATGGCCCAGTAAAAAAGAGGAAATAAATCAGGAAATAAGAAAAGCTGGTATCCAGCAATGCAGAATGCCAGTGGAAGAGCAGAAGGCCATGAGGCTGGCTGTGCCAAGGACCCGCAGATCAGGGAGGGCAGATGAGCGGGGGGGCGGAGGGGGAGGACTTGAATGGAACAGGTATTTTCTGACATGTTTGGGCATTTACAAAATTGCATATTCAAATATGGAACAGATGCTTGAATATGTGGGGAAAAAATCAATATGTAGAAAAACTAAGCAAATGAATTTGTAAGCCATTTTTTAATTTATAAGACATTGTTTAAATTAACAAGACTTCTATAATTTTTAAATTTTTCAGAAAAAATTCAAAGTTGTATCAAAACTAATATACGCCTTGACTCATGTGAACAATATTTACATTGCCAAAATAGGGAAAACACTAAACACTGGTTAAATTAAAAACAAATGTCATACAATGACACTGAAAAGATACAAGGGGGAGATTTGGGAAGGAAAAGGCAAAGGGCTTAACCTTCATCTTCTGAAGTAGGAAGTGATTAGAGACCATCTGAAGTCAGCAAACCCAACACCGCTGGGAGCGCATCACACTGAGAAGCGGCGAGGTCCGTGTCAAGTTAAGCAGCCCAACAGTTAGTTGTGATTATTCTGAAAATAAGACTGCTGGGAAAAAAGTACAGGGAAGGATGGCACCCTGAAGGACAAGCAAAGCACATGAACAGAGTCATTTTACCAAGGTCTTTGCGACTCTGCTCTCCGGAGACCTCCACCTGCCGTCTCCTGAGCCCCTCAGTGCTGCTCCAACCAAGGAGCCCCGAGGCCCAGCAGCCAGGGCGCCCGTCCCGCTTCTGCAATAGCCACTGATCTAGTTCACTTCTGGGGCTGCCCTTTCAGGTCAGATTTGAAGACAGTCTTATACCGGCTAATGAATAAATGTTTGAAAATAACTGGCCAAGACATGTGGCTCCAGAGAACAAAGCAGATGTACAAGCCAGTAAACCACCAGCTTTCACCAACGCTGTGTGTGGGGCAGCTTGGGGTGAACTGGAGATGCCAGCCAGGAGCTAGCTATCCGCTCCGGACGATGCTCCTGGCAGACCCTCAGGGACAGGCACAGGATGTGGGTTTCTGGTGAAATAATATGCTGGCCCCCAGAGCTACCACCTAGAAGGTTTGGAACTCTTGGGTTTAGCAATATGAGAAATCCACAGCCTTGGCTCCTGGAATGCACATGTAAAGAACCAGGGAAGTGTAGTAAGAGAGATCAAATATCCACTGCCTGCAAGTGAAAAAACTCAGAAATGTAAGGGACGATATGGGGAAAAGAATAATCTTTCAATCCTAAATCCAAAGACACTGGGAAACATTTACATTCATAACATAAAAAAAATGGGGTTGAAAGTATGGGGTCAATTTATAAATAGAAGTTAAACCAGAAATTAATTCAAAGAGCATATTTCAAACTTAGAGGATTGATAATTTTCTTTCATAGCCCTAATTTCATGTAATTTACTTTTTTAGAAAAGCCATTTATTAAAAGTCTAATAACATGATTTGATTTTTGTGCTCTTAAGAGATTTTCTTGCAAACAAATCCACAAATTTGGGGGGAAAGTCTTTTTATTGGACTAAAAGATTGGGAGTTGGTGAAATTGTGATTCTTTGAATTGTTTCTTTTAGGGGCTACAGCAGCCAGAACCCAAATGAAGAAGAAATGTGAGTATGCTCTATACATTATGGACGATAAACATTAATTCCGTTAGATTAACGCTCTTCTAAGATGCGTAGGAACTCACAGTCTGAGCTGGAAAGTGGACAAAGTGAAACAGCCGGCAAACTGCTGGGGACGGGAGGTCTGTACATCAAGGGAGGCTTCACGGAAGTCCTGCCACAAAAAGTAAACTTGATAGCAATTCCATGGCTATTGAAGTGCAGAAAGTCCACAGTCCTCCTTCCAAAAAGTCCTCTTTCAGATTAATTTAGTGATAACTCCATATTAATTATTGTGAGTACATACAGTGGTATGTAATTATGGGGCACATGTGATGTGTTGATACAGGTATATAATGCATAATGATCAAATCAGGTAATTGGCTAAACCATTACCTCAGACATCTATCATTTCTTTGTGTTAGGAACATCCTAAATTCACTCTTTTAGTTACATTACATTAAAATAAATAATAAAATATTGTTAATGATAGCAGTATTTTTCAAGCTTTTTTATCTTATGGCACACTTGAACCTATAGTTAAACTTCCACAGCACACTAAAATCATGTTGATCAAAAAAAAAAAGTAAAAAAAAAATATACTTACTGTGCTTTGAAGTTCTTTTGAAGATAATTTGATTAAGATCTTTAAAAATTTGACACACACCTAAGGTCCTGTCAGGGAACACCTGTTGAAATCACTGAGCTACAGTTATCCAGTCATGCTGTGAAAGACCAGACAAGTCATTCTCTCCAACTGTGTGTTTATACCAATTAATCATCTCTGCTTTATCCTCCCTCCCTGCTGCCCTTCCCTGCCTCTGATACCCTTCAAACTACCCCCTATCGGCATGAGTTCAGTTTTTTAGATTTCTAGTTCCCACATATATGTGAGACATTGTCCTTCTGTGCCTCACTATTTCATCTAATGTGATGGCCTCTGGTTCTATGCATGCCACGGCACATGCCAGGATTCTATCCTTTTTTGTGGCTGAATAATATTCTATTATGTATATGTACCGTATTTTCTTTATCCATGCATCTGTTAATAGACACTGAGCTTGATTCAGTGTCTTGGCTGCTGTGAATAGTGCTGAAATGAACATGGGCGTGCAGCTAACTTTTTGACATACTGATTTTTTAATCATTTGGATATATACCCAGAGTGGAATTGCTAGATCATTTGGTAGGTTTTTGGAGATACCTCCATAGAATTCTTCACAGTGGTTCTACTAACGTACATTGCTACTGATAGTGTAGAAAGGCTGCCCTTTCTCTACTTCCTCACCAGCATTCACAGACAATTGTATGTTTTTTTCGCATGGATTAATTGTAAATTAGTTTTAGAGCTCTGAAACCTCCCAGATGCATCACCAGTTAGGCCAGTTCAAAGATCACATGTTTTGAGAACTTATTTTTAAAAGGAAGTTAATGAAAAATGTGTTTTTCAGATAAATATATATATGTATATATATATATATATATATATATATATATATTTTTTTTTTTTTTTTAAGATAAAATCTCGCTCTGTTGTCCTGGCTAGAGTGCAGTGGCATCATCACAGCTCACCACAACCTCAAACCTCAAGAGATCTGAGATTCTCGTGCCTCAGTCTCCCTGGGAGCTGAGACTCTTGGCAGGTGCTGGATAGTCAACTCAGTTTTTTTCTGTTTCTTTTTTTGTAGAGATGGGTATTGCTCTTGTTCAAACTGGTCTCAAAACTACTGACCTCAAGTAATCATCCCACCTCAGCCTCCCAGAGTGCTAAGATTGCAGGCATGAACCATTGCACTTGGTCCAGATAAACATATTTTAAAAAACCTTAATCTTAAAAATGCCATTTAGATTATTAATGTTTAAATAACTTAATTTTTCAATATTAGAAATTATTTTGCTATAATTGACATAATTTACTCTGTTAAATGGTTAGAAGAATAGATGACATCACTTTCTCAATAGATTATAAAGGATATTTGACCAAATTTTATATTCTAAATCAAAACCTTTATAGTATGATTATATATATATATAGTATTCCACAACATATTCTAAAAATATTTTAAATCCCAACAACTGGCATTATGCATTATCATAGGCATTCCTATTATACTCAGGGACAGTTTACTATCATTGCTATTATTTTGTGTTTTATAACTAAGAATAATTACACAAGAGAAATAATAATGAAGATAAAAACCTATTGAGAACCTACTGAGTGATTGGTATTGTATTAAATTCTTTTTATGGAGTATTTTTCTCAACTTTGCGAGATAGACACTAGTGTAACATCAATTTGCTAATGAAATAGAAAACTGCGGCTGAGGAGATTAACTCAGAGATGTGGTGACACATCCATTGAGTTAGTAGAGCCAGCATTCAACCCAGGTGGTCTGTCTTCAGACTCAGGTTCTTAACTACTACACTACATAATTTAACTGATAAATTTATGCTGAGGGTCCACCGTGTGTCAGGTCTATGGACACTAGGGATATAGCAGTGAACAAAAGAGACAAAAATCCCAGCCCTTGTGGAGTTTACAATATAGAAATAAAAATTTAAAAGATGGACTTTTGGCAAGAAGGGCAAAACTGTGATTCTATGAAATAATTATTTACATAAAAAGTCTATCAATTTTGAATTCTAAGAAGCAAGAACTCTCAGTTATTGGTTAGTTTGAAATTAATATGCAAATCAATTTTTTCCTACATTCAAGAAATAATTAACAGGAAAATAATAGAATTACTATTCTATTATTCTAATAATTCCTATTTATAATAGTAAAAATGATAAAATATTTTCATTCAATTAATTTCACTTAAATTTCATTCATGTAATATTTCCCAATGAAGATGTGCAGGCCATATATAAAGAAAACTTCAAACTAATGAGGTTCCTAAAAGTGAATTTTCTCTAAATTTTCAGTTCATTATCTCTAAATTTAGACAAAAATATCATAATCTCAATAAAAATACTAATAGTAAACTTTTTGTTACATGTCAAAATTATACCAAACTTCACCCAAATATGCAGATTGGCAGAGCATTCTGAAAAATAAGAGAAATGAGGAAGTATTAGTCTTATCAGATAGTAAATACATCATGAAATTTAATAAACCATTTTGGAAGTCATTAAAATATAATAGAATTTTTTTTTTCAGTTTTATTTTTGGCCAGGGCCGGGTTTGAACCTGCCACCTCCGTTATATGGGCCAGCACCCTACTCCTTTGAGCCACAGGTGCCGCCCAACATAATAGAGTATTAATACACAGGTCTACAGAAGGGAAATTTAATATTTGATAGAGGTAATAATTCAACCAAGTAGAAAAAAAAAGGGCTATTCAAAAGTCATGTTGGTTTATCTTACAAGGGTACAAGTGAATCTTTCTAAAAGCTGAGTATGAATGTCTTAACACAATAAC
>CAUYQV010102914.1:0-89845 GCA_963574575.1 Galagoides demidoff
TACACCATGGAATATCATGCAGCCTTAAAAAAGATGGAGACTTTACCTCTTTCATGTTTACATGGATGGAGCTGGAACATATTCTTAGCAAAGTATCTCAAGAATGGAAGAAAAAGTATCCAATGTACTCAGCCCTACTATGAAACTAGCCCAAGAATATGGGGAAAGGAGAAAGGGAGGGAGGGAGGGGAGGAGGGAGGATGGGTGGAGAGAGGGTAATTGGTGGGACCACGCCTATGGTGCATCTTACAAGGGTACATGTGAAACTTACTAAATTAGAATATGTCTTAACACAATAAAAAAAAAACTCCACAGATTTTTAGATTGAACAAATAAAATTAACAATACCAAAATTAAGTATATTGGTTTAGTTTATGGTGTTTAAGTCCTATTCAAATATTTTGTAATGTTTTGTTTATCATGGTTTATTCTGACAAATGAGTTTCTTTCCAACCTGTTTTTTAGGTTTCTTATAGGTAAAAAGAATTGGTATTTTGTGTTCCAAACTATGAACCTGGTCATTTGGTCACAGTGTTGGGTGTGTGTCTGTGTTGGGTCATGGTTAAGGTTACAATATTCCTCCTAAAACTTAAAGTCCTGGGACCATGCATGAATTGAGTTCATGGCTACCTGGTAGTATGAAGGTATTAAAAAGAAAATGTACAGAAAATATTTTTTTCTTTTAAATGTAGATTCGGGGAGGTTTGTTATTACTATGCTTTCCCTCCGAATGGAAGTTGTGGGTGGCCAAAGGCCAAAAAGATCGACACAGAGGTATATACTAAATTAAATATTAGTGAGTCAAAGGCCAAGAAAAGCCTGGAAACATGATAAATACATGCCCTGGAGCCTGAAGTGCTTTCTGCTTGAGAGTCTGCTCTCCTAAGCTGTGTCTCCTTGTTAGTCTGCCTCTCTAGTCTTGCAGCAGTTGTCCCATGTCCTCAATGTCTTATCCATTCAAGAAAAGTTACTGATTTTTCAGTCTGTTCAGCTTTTTACAGAGTGGTGACTTCCAAGATCCTTAGAGGTGGAACCAGAAAATGGAAGTTAGCTTAACTTATTTTGTTTGCAAAATTTACATGCTCATGGTATAAACATTCTCACATTCAGAAAAAGATACAAAGTACATACCTCTTTTTCTAATACACATGCAATACTTCCTCCTATGAGCTGTCAACATAGATTTTGGTACTTTTCTTTAATATATATATGCAAGTATATGACTACCCTGTTATCTTTTAAAATATTCATAGAAAAATTGGTTATGTTGAAAAATTTATAAGAATCCTAGTATTTATTAACTGTAAGTGCTACAGAGAATGACATGAAGAATTATTTAGTTCACCTGTTTCATTATAACATTGTGACATTGAAGCCTCAGGGGTTAAATGTTGGCATAGGTCATGCATGGGGTTAATGATGCACTCTCTGTCTATTGGTACCCAGGTAGATGATTTTGATAGTTTTCTTCACTTCATGGGGTCAGACTATGTCAACCAACCAACAAAACAAAATGCTGCGCCCCACTAAGCTTTCAAGGTCTTATCAATACCTTTTTTAAAAAATGCACATAACCAAAGCTATGTACTGTTGGTACTATATTGATGCCCATTTCCTAAATTTTATTATTCTAAATACCCTGTATTATTTAAAGAGACTGATATAATCTCTTTAAAATGGTTTCTAGAAATGTTTGTGCTTTTTTATTGTTTGAGATTCATTGAGGGTACAAAGAATTAGGTTACTCTGACTGTGTTTGTTAGGTAAAGTCCCTCTTGTAATTTTGTCCTGACCCAAGAAGTGTGCAATACAATGTGACCACCCATCCCTCTCTTTCTGCTCCTCTCCCTGATCCCTCATTCTCCTACTTCCCATCTTGTATTAGATCATCTACTGCCTTCATATTAGAATTGGATTCTCGCTTCTCTGTTCTTGTGATGCTTTACTAAGAAGAATATGTTCCACCTCCATCCAGGTTAATACAAAGGATGTAAAGTCTGTCTTTTTTTAATGGCTGAGTAGTATTCCATGGCATACATATACCACAGTTTGTTAATTCCTTTCTGCATTGGTGGGCATTTAGATTGTTTCCACATTTTGGTGATTGTAAACTGAGCTGTGATAAACAGTCTAGTGCAAATGTCTTTATGATAAAGTGTTTTTTTTTTCTTCTGGGTAGATATCTAGTATCTCCTGGGATTGCAGGATCAAATGGGAGGTCTAATTTGAATTCTTTGAGGATTCTCCATAATTCCTTCCCAAAAGGTTGTATTAGTTTGCAGTCCCACCAGCAGTGTAAAAGTGGTCCCTTCTCTTCACATCCATGTCAGCATCTGCAGCTTTGAGACTTTGTGATGTAGGCTGTTCACACTGGGGTTAGGTGATATCACAGGGTGCTTTTGATTTGCATTTCTCTGATGATTAGGGATGATGAGCATTTTTTTCAAATGTTTGTTAGTCATTCATCTGTCTTCATCAGAGAAAGTTCTCTTCATATCTCTTGCTCAGAGGTAGATGGGATTGTTTACTCTTTTTTCTATTGATTAATTTGAGTTCTCTGTAGATTCTAGTTATCAGCCCTTTTTCAGACTGATAACCCCACAAATATCTTTTCCCATTCTGAAGATTGTCTTTGCTTTACTTGTTGTGTCCTTAGCTGTGCAGAAGCCTTTCAGCTTAATTAAGTCCTATCTGTTACCCTTGACAATGTTGGACTGGAGAAAGAGTGTATGACAAAGACTTCAGTGGACATTGCAACAACAACAAAAATTGACAATTTTTTTTAAAGACATACAAAGACAATGAAACCACACACCAAATTGGTGACAAAGATTATTCCCGGTAGAAATGGGGAAGACGTTAGTGAGTACATATCATTGAAATTCCCTGGAATGAACTTTTCTTCATTTCCTCAGATTTATTCATCATGTAGAGTAATGAACCAAAAAAGCAATTTAGACTACCTGCACTAATTCTATATTAATTTGAATACTAAGTAATCCTTCCTGAAATGACCGCAGGTGAGGAGAAGATTTTAGTTACAAGAACATCATTAGTACTTTTTTTTTCCACTTTAGGGAAAAAAAAAGATTTGCTGTATTGAAGTTAACAGTACTTTTAAAACATCTGTCTTGTTTCAGAGGCAAATTATAGAATTAACTTATTTTTATGTAGCTTTAAGAATACCACAGAGCACAGAACAATGGATTCTTTAACTAAAAGGAAAACAATCATATGAGCAGAAAATACCAAGATGGGTCAAGAATTAATGGAATGGTTTTAGCTTGAGCCTTAATATCATCTTCCTCTGGCTTAGCCTCATTCATGAGATGTGACATTACACCCCTAGGTAATCATGAATTCATTCCTAATTCTTGATTAAAAAGAAGATATTTATTCTCATGGTGTTGATCATGACCTTTGCTGCAAGCAGAGCATCATCTTTTGCTATTCAAAAATCCAGTGTGCCCATTAATTGAAAAATCTATAATCTGAGGATACTGTGTAAACCACAGAGCCCCCAAGACATTAGACAACAAGGAAAACCCTTTAAAGAACCTCAGAGATCCAAAGTGCCACCAAATGACAAATTGTTACTTCTTCCAAGTACTTTATGTATTTAGTGGGTCATTTCTGCATAGACTCAACTGTAGAAACCAGTGTGAGGAAATGCTTCTGCTATGTGTGCAGAGTCTGTCCACGCATTTTGGCTATGGATGAGGAATTTTAATCTGCCTTAAAGGTGGAATAGCAATACCTATATGGTCTAAAACCAATATTCTGTACTGGCATTCTTGTTGTAAATTTTGAGTTTTGCATATGGAGATTTTTGTCTATGAGTTCTTTTATAGGGTCTGAATATTTTCTTCCAAATGTATAAAATTTGTAAATTTTTGTCTTCTGTATTAAAATGCCACTTGTGCAAGCTTTCTTAAGAAATAAAGAAGAAAAACATACCAGGCCATAAAATATTTATCACTCTGACATGTGTCAAAGGATGTGTTTGATAGTCACAAGCTTGAGGAAGTAGAGCATTTTGCCTATCTCATGTTTCATTTTCTTGCAACAACATGGCATGGCTTCTGTTCAGTGAATCCTATTTCTTTTAGGACCTACACCTATACTTTCTGTTCAGTGAATCCTATTTCTTTTAGGACCTACACCTATACTAATTATCGTGGCTAATTAGCCTTACAGCAAAAGAAGGGAAACCAACAAAAGAAATGCCCCTTTAAAGAAACACTTTGGGCAATGTATTTTGTTGTATAGTAATGTGGCTGAAAAGTAAAACAATCTATTGAACATTCAGTTCACTTTTTAGAAAAGTCACATATCTTTGGCATTACCCTGTATAGCAAACATTTTGTGTATCGGGCAAGACAGGTTTTTATTCTGTGGCACTTAGTATTGTTAGAAAATGCAGACATCTGAAGAGCTGGTATTTAAAACAAATTCTACTTTAATAAGAATCTGAATAAACAATAAAATTTAATAAGTAGGAGTTAATGCACCATAAACAATATGTTTTGGTGAGTTCATGCCTTAATGAGACCTTTTTGGGATGGACAGGGGTCTCTTTCCTTTACCCTCTATCATAAGAAGCAAAAAAATCTGTGTGAATAATAAATTACATGAGGTTATGCTGGAGTCATTTGGATGGCAACCTCACCAAGTGGATTAGGCTGGTATGGTCCTTGAGCCTGAGTCCTTGCATGTACATGGACACTTCAGTTGCGTAGGGCACATTTAGAATGGAAAGTTGATAGGAAATCCATAGCTGTTGACTCCCAGAACCGGAAACTAAAACTTGGAAGAGCTCCAGAGCAGTGACGTAAGACCTAGGTTGTCTGTGGGTATAACTGCTGCTTTTGCAATTGTCACTCCACTTACAATCTGCTACTTTACTGTTCACTAGCTACATGCCAGGTGACATTAATGTGTCATATTTCTTAACCCTTAAAGAATCTGTTTTGAAAAGAAGAAAACTGGGGCTCAGAAAGATTAAATGATTCTCTTAAGGTCACACAATTAGTAAAGAGGCAAAAAACCAAAGTTTCTCTGTCTCAGAGATTATCATGTCATAATGGCCAGTCATGGGAGGGAAAAATGGGACATCACCAAGGATTTTTTTTTCTTTTTACATAACCTGGGTTTACCTCTTACTGCATTTTCTGAAGTATTTTTCTTCCAGAACAAATTTGTTAAACAATTCCACTTAAACAGCCACAATACTTCTAGCTCATGTTAATGAAAGAAAATAGTAGGAAGTGGATCTTCTTATTTTAAACTCAAGTGTTTTAATAACTGACTTTTCTTTCTTTCTTTCTTTTTTTTTTTTTTGAGACAGTCTCATTGTGTTGCCTTTGGTAGAGTGCTATTGCATCAGAGCTCACAGCAACCTCAAACTCTTGGGCTTAAGCAATTCTCTTGCCTCAGCCTCCCAAGTAGCTGGGACTACAGGTACCCACAATAATGCCAGGCTATTTTTTGTTGCAGTTGTCACTGTTGGTTAGCTGGCCTGGACCAGGTTTGAACCCACCAGGCTTGGTGTATGTGGCTGGCACTGTAACCACTGTGCTACAGGCACCAAGCCAATAGCTGACTTTTCTAACAGTAATTGCTATACTAGTTTCAAAGAAGAATGAGCAATATATGAACAGCACATTTTCTAAAAAAGTTCTTATTAAATGGGTGCACACAATCACACACAATATGTGTATAGTAAACATTTTGTATTCAGCCTGAAAAGCCTTCTTGCAAACACAAGGAATTCTCCAATGATTTGTTCCTAAGTGTGCCCTTGGAGTTACCATATGAACCCTGTTGTGGAAAATCTGTCGTTTACTGAAGTTTAGTTCACTAAAGTTTAATGCACCTTATTGACAGGGATATTTTGAGTAGATATGCACTGTGGCATCTTCAGAGAAGAAGTCCTTGGTGTTATATTTCCTAAGGTTGATGTTCTTGACCAAAAGGTGTTTATTTTTGGTGTGATATGCTAACCTGGCAGGATTCCCACGAGGACCAGTCATTTTATACAGATGCAACACATTCTCCCCAATGTCCCTACACACAGTGTTAACTTATTGTGAGCCTTTAATAAGGTGCCATTCTCTTTCAGCTTAATAAAACATCCCAGTGGAAGAGAATTAAAATGGAATGGAATGTCCCAAGGCACAGTGAAAGTTGTGGGGGATGTTCTTCTGCCTTCATCATCTGGGCAACAAAGTATAGGAATAAAATGGATTCAGAAGATTTAGAATACAAATTAAATATTAATAGAATGTTAATTCTACTTATAATTTACTTCCTATGAAATATGGTTCATATAGAATAATTTAGCTCTTATGGAATATGGCTCACTTAAAAATTGAAGGTCCTACCTGGCTGGCTCTAGAGGACAAAGTGGAGTAGTCAAATGGATTGCTCCTGCCTAAACTGCAGGCAGACTCTGAGGACTGAAGACCCCATTCTTGGCAAGGGGAAACACCCCCAGAAAAAGGGAAAAATTAAAAAGAAAGCTGAGTGAGTCAGAATAAAGGAAAGTCATCTAGTTTACCTTTAAACCAGCTGCTGCTAAATTTCTTATCTGGGCACGTTTCCTGCTTTTCTTAGAACTCTAGCCTATTGGGGATACAGCTTACAGACATCACTGCTGGGTCTGTAAGCACTCTAAAGAAAATAATGGCCCCAGAAGATGCTGTGACAAGGTCTGGCAAGATACATTAACTAGGCTGTTTCCTGCCCACTTAACAGTCAAAGCAAATACCCATTGTAGAGATTTGTATTTGCTTGGGGCAGAGATTAAGGGAATATCTCCAGCCCTGAAATATGGATAGGGGCACTTATATCCCTTATCACAGGGGAAGACCCTCTGTGGTTGTAATGAGAGGGAAATTCTTCTCTCCCACCTATTCTTCAGAGGAAATTGATGCCAGTGGTGTTTTACTCCACAGTGAACTAGCAGAGATTAACACTTCCCTAGGAATCTGCGTGAGTGACTTCAGACAGGAGGCTGCCCCCACACAAGACTCAGGTTCCGGATTTCTCAAGACTGCTCAGATCCTTAAGGTTAATGATTATAGAAATAATAGGAGCTTATATGTTTGCTCAGAGAAACTGCTGGTGTCTTTGTCCCTTTTTTCAGCTTACCCTTTGAGCTAATGAGTACATAGCCTTCGATAAAAGCTGAATGAAACGGACACTTGGGGCCACTGTCAGAACCCCACAAGTGGGCAGTGGTCCCCTTGGTTTCCACCTTTGAAAATTCTATTCTGTGTGTCTTGTCTCTTTCTTTCTTGTCCTTTCTAACTTTATATTTCTTCACTTGGTGGCCACCAGATCCACAGGTCTTAATGGACCCTGCCCCCAGGGTGGGACCCTGGCATAAACCTTGCTTCCAAGCCTGTTCACTCAGCTGTAAGCTCCTGGTGGAAAGAGCCACATCTTGTTCTGAGATTGTCTCCATTTTCTTACATAGTGCCTGGCAAGTAATGGAAACTAAAGGAGCATTTGTTGGAAGAATAACAGAATCCTACTTTGGAATTTAGACCCATGAATATTATTATTAAAAATAATACTCATAGTTGACAAACTGCTTAGTCTCTTAATATCTTTTGAAGAGATGATAACTACCTTGTAGTTAATTTAAGTGTTCAATTGATTATTTCTTAGTCTTTTTTGAATATTTACATAATTTTTATTGCTGTTTATTCTAAGAAAATCTTTAACTGATTTGTAGGATCCATTCATTAATGTATGAAATTGAAATCTATCTCTCAAGAAGATACAGTTATGGCTGCTGATGTATTTGATGCTCACAGTACAGCATGAGTAAGAGAAAACCTTGCATGTCACTTGATTCTTGCTGCAGTCACACGTGTTCATCTCTCAGCAAGCAAAAATATCCATTTGACTGTCAATAAATATCAAAGTAATTGTCCCCCCCCAAAATAGCTTCCATGGACCCAAAATCCAAGAAAGAGAAGTTTTATGAATAATTTCCAGAATCAAGTCTTTAGTCCCATGAGGTGATGTCAGAAATGTTGCTTGACTGAAGGTTATGACCCCTGTCTCCTTCCTGCTGCTGGAGGAACTGACATGAGCATTGCTTTCACGGGGCTTGCTGGTGGTGACAGACATACTGCTTACTGTTAAGGGTGAGGTGAGACTGAGGACCAACTGGAATAAGGGGAAGAAAATGCAAACCTGGAAAATCTGATAACCTGCTTGGTATTGGCATGTGGTGGAATGGTACTGAGTAGTCTGTTAATGAAGGTGGGATAGCAACAGGATCAACTGAAGTTGCATTGGGCACACTTGCAGGAGATGACTGACAGACGAGAACCCTTTGGTTGTGCTGCTTCATGTTTCTGACATAAAGATGCATTTCCTTTTAGCAGGAGGGTCTTCCACTTCATTAGAAGAGCCTTCTATTGTCAGATCAATAACATCCACTTTCTTCTTACTTTCCTCACTGGCTTGTAGTTGAAGAGGCTTACTGAAGACACTTGAACTTTCTTTTTTTGAGCACAGTTGGCTGGGTACTTTCATAGCTTTTTTCTTCAGTCTCCTTGAATACCAAGAACCATCTTCTTGGGATTTGATTTCACCCACATCAGAACGGCCATTGAGAATGTTCATAAAAAGCCCATCTAACATTAGACTTTCATAGGTAGCTTTTTTTTTTTTTATCATACACAGGACAAATGCAGGTCTTTGTCTCATTCTTTTGTAGATAAAGGGCAGCATCAAAACACTCCAGATGTGTACAAGTCAGTGCATGGTCTGGGACTGTCAGCCTCATTTTTCCTGAAGTGCACATCAAGGATACCTGGTAGCTAGTTGTAGCATTTTCACTATCTGAATCTGCAGTTTTTCTTTAATTGGGTTTCCCATACTTTTCATTTTTAATCTCTGTAGTAACCATGGTTGATGTTAGCTGTCATACAAGATATGCAGAGAAGGAGTAATTCCAATTTCTGATGTCCAAGAAACAAATTTTTTAAATCTTTATTTTTGAAACAGCATCTCACTTTGTCACCCTCAGTAGAGTGCTGTGGTGTCATAGCTCACAGCAACCTTAATCTCTTGGGCTCAAGTGATTCTTTTGCCTCAACCTGTCAAGTAGCTGGCACTATAGGTGCTCTATAACACCTGGCTCATTTTAGAGCCAGGGTCTCTTGCTCAGGCTGGTCTTGAACTTCTAAATTCAAGCAATCTACCTGCCTCAGCCTCCCAGAGTGCTAGGATTATAGGTGACGGCCTTCATTCCCGGCCTAACAAATTTTTAAATATTGAAGTTATACAGAGTGAGTTACCTGACCACAGTGTATTCAAGCCAGATATATGGGACCAAGAGAACAGGAAAAAGATGTCCCAGAAGGAAAAACCTTGGAGATGACCTAACTAAAGATGTAGTATTCAAGGGCAACCAGGATATTACTGTCCAATCCCATTTTAAGGTGGTGGTGCTTAGCCAGGCAAAAGAAATAGTTTCCCATTTACTTTTATACATAGACTATAAAACTATTTGGATAGTTATCTTCTTGGGGGCAACTCTTCTCTGCCAGGCAATGTCTCAGCTGAACTTGTACTATAAAATTTCTCCTACCACCTGGCAAAAAATCCCTGGACATGCATATCTCATAACTTGTTGAATCTCAAAGCAAAAACAACAAAACTACTCTTCAAATTATTGAATACTGCTTTTAACTAAACTCATGGGCTTGGGGAGAACACTCAGGACAACATAAAAGGGCAGGTTTCCAAACTGCACATCAGGATGGACAGGAGGAATTGGGGGAGATGGCTACCGCATCTCAGATGTGGGCTACTCCCTTGAAGTAGCACAAAACCAACAGGACAGGATGGTGAGCAAGGTGTAATTGAAGCAGAAGGCAAGGAATGGATTCCACCCATGTCCAAATCAGGTTCTACAGGTGATGAGCTACCAACCAAATTGAAAAGCGTTTATTTCATTGGGTAATAGAAAGTCCTGTAAGAGTTCCTGGAAATCAGCATCTATAACTCTTGGATCTTAATCTGAACTTCAAGGTTGCAGCCATTCTTCAATGAGGAGGCCATGCGTGGGTCCACTTTTATTCCGTTCAGCAAAGCCTAGTTAGTAACACTTATAGTTCTGAAACTAGAAACCATAGTCCTCAATTCTTTGAAGTATGCCATTTTATGCCACCTGTGGGGGGTCCCGCTGCCACAGACAACACTGCTCCCAGCACCACCCTGCACTGGGTGCAGCTCAAGATAGCAGAGGCGCTGCTGTCCAGACCACCAAGCCCATCAAGTGACCCGTGTGGGAGCCCTGCCCACGGGTGCCCCACCCACTGGTGTTGCTGCCTTTCATCAGCTTGGTGCCGGCACCCACCTTCTGCTGATGCTGTGGCCATTCCCAGCACAGTCTATGTAGTTCCTTCCCTTCACTGCGCGAAGCCCGTTCCTCTTTCCTGGTGACTGCTGTGCCTGGCAATTACTGGTGAGGATGCTGAAGCAGCCTCAGATAAAACCATCCCTCAGAGCAATTGTGGCAGGACAATCTACATATGGGTGTTGAGTAAGCTATTGTTTGATCTAATCAGTATTGCTTACCAGGGGTTCTCAACCTTCCTAATGCCACAGCCCTTTAATACAGTTCCTGTGGGTGGCGACCCACAGGTTGAGAACTGCCCTTTAGTCTTAATGTATTTTTTTTTAATTCTTCTTTTGAAGGCGTTTAACATGACCTTGATATGTCTTGAAAAGAAAAGGACAATTTTTAGGTTACATTTTGTTTTTCCCTTTTCCAATGAAGAGAAATGACTTTCATACTGTAAAAGTGTTGTGCCCAGGAGTTCCACAAAGAACACACTACCAAACAAGCCAAATTTACAGCAGATTCCGTTTATTGAAGAGCTAGCAGCGACTGCCTCAGTGTCCCAACATGGGGTTTCTGAGAGCAGCCCTATGTGCTAAAGGGGTTGGGGTTTTAAGGTTTAGTCTGTATCCTGGTTGGCATGAAGGGTATCCAGGTGCATCTGGGTAGGTAGCAAGCAAGCATCGTATGGAAGCAGAATTTTGTGGTTAGTTAGCCATACATAATACCTCTTCGTTTTAATATTTCCCCCTATACATAGTTTCAATATTTTCTCCACCTGGTATTATTTAAAAGTCAGTCTCTGAACAGTTGGTACCTCCCAGTCTGTTTCCCAGGGAGTTAGCCAAGCAAGAAACTTGGAGTGAACTAGAAGCAAGAACTTGATTAGTACTTTCCTGTCTATCTTGGGAAGGAACTAGACTGAATTCATTTTTTTTTTTTTTTGAAAGCTTGTAGTCTGGAAATTTGCCAGGAGTTAACTGGCATTTTTCTATTATAGCCTAGGCCTGTCACCTTTCTGTCAGCCTAGGCCCACTAGGCCTAACTCATCCCCCACTGGTCTAGGATCATAAATTAAATCATTAATTTTAACTTGAATATGGGTGTTGTTAGTGGTGATGGGAACATAGATTACATCTTTTTCTCTTCTTTTCTTAAAGTTTAATTAAGACAAGTTCCGTGAGGAGTTTCCTCAGGCTTCAGCTGTGCATGGACGAGCCAGCTTCCAGTATGTGGCTGGAGTACTGCCCAGAGGTCCATGGGCGTGTGGACTGTTTTAAAAGTCACTTTTGTTTTCTATGGGGTAGTGAAGTTCAGCTGTGGGAATTTAGGTGAGGGTTTCTTCCATCTTCACTGTATTAAATAGAACATGGTTAATTATCACTGACAGAGATGAAGTTAAGGTTGGGTTCAGTATAAGAGAATGAAACTATTTAGCAGTTACTTACAAACATTTACAAATTCTGGATTTTGAGGCTAAGGCTTACATAATGAGAATGTTAGTATTTTTATTTATGAACTTAGCACAATTTTGAAGATAATACTTAGTTTTAGGAGTCTCTACAGATTTAAAGTTCTGCATAATTTAAGTGAATATTCTTGAATACCATTTGGGTATGGGGCCACTTATGAGGTCATGTTACAGTTACATTATTTACTGAAAAATTCTCTTTCAGGTTCTAATTTTTTCTGAGGTTTTTATATAGACACAGCAGATAATGTTTAATACTGCACAATTATTTTTAGTGTGGCTAATAGGAGGAGATATGACTACTGTATATAATTCTATACTCTTTGTCTAGTTTATTTTGCAGTTTTTGCCCAGGGCTGGGTTTGAACCTATCACCTTAGCATATGAGGCAGATGCCCTACTCCTTTGAGCCACAGGTGCTGCCCTCTCTCTTTGTCTACTTTTTAAAAATTTCATTTAACAGATCAGTTTAGTAAAACAGGTGTGTTTCATTTTATGAGCTGACATTACAGACAAGGCTGGGATTTAAGACAGGTAGGCTATAGCCTCTTTTCTCCTTGAACCATTTTTCTCTCTCCAATTTCTCTCTTTACTAATGACAAATTATAGAATTGATTTAGTTGCCAAAATAAATTGTACCTTCAGTATCCTGGGTCTGATTATTTGCATAAAGTGCAGTAAGAATAATTATTAGCCATCTAGGATTTATTTCTTTCTTTAAAAATTGGCTTTGCTGGAACTTTTTTAAAGGAATCTCAGGTTAGACTTGGAAGCCTTTCACGAGCCCAGGTTTCATCTGTGCCATTAGATACCTATATGCATTGGGTAAATTACTCTTTTCTTGAGGTTCCCAAGTACATTTCAATTGCTGGACCTGTTAGAAAGTGACCTTTGTTCCCACAAATTAGGAAATATTATTGATGGGTATCTGGTCAGCTTTTCCAAAGGGCTTTTTTATAAAGTTAACCTTAATTCCTTAATGCAATCTAGACACTTCTGGAAATGCTATTCCAGTCAAAGCCTTTGTAAAATAAGCAGTGTCTTTATTGTGTTTTATAGAACAAGACAGATTCTTATTGAACTTATGCAAATAATTGTATTGTTAGAAATTAAGAATACTTAAAAATGGCTTTTAAATTTTGAAGAAATCAAGGAGAGAGAGAAAAAATAAGTGTTTCAAATTCTGTCTATAGCATACATTGCTAAAAGTTACAAATAGTTTAAGAAACAGAAAATGGTTTTCTTGACTCCTGGAAAACAGAACACAGAGAATCAGTAATGTTTCAAACAAAAAACCATAACAAATTAACTTAGTTTCATTAACTGATTTTTGTTCTGTTTAAACCTAGGTTAGCAATACGCACGGACATGTTAATTTTTTAATTAAAGTTCTAGATGTTTGTTTTTAGTTCAGTTTCTCTGAATGTTTTTTGAAGGACAAACTTTGGATTCTGTTAGTCATAAAAATTTTTTTTGAGATAAATTAAAATTATTATTGATAATATACATTAAGACAGACCAATATTTTACAATATTAGAATATGCATATAAATATAATTTATATAAAATTAACTATCATTTAATATTTGACAATGTTTCCTATATATTTTTAGTATACCAAATAAGCCTAATATTTTTTTTTCAAAAAGACCAAATTTAGAGTTTTGATCTTGGAAGGTTTGTCAAATATCAAAAGTTTAAAATATTTCTTTAAACAGGCTTACAAGTTAAAAGATTTTAAAGTCAATACATAGTTAACTGGATTACATGTAAATTCCATTACAAATTTTCTTTTATGAGTTTTGGGTGTTATAACTCAGAAAATAAACAAGACTATTTGTACTTTTTTATTATTAAAGTAATGTGTGTTTGATAAGAGAAAATTTGGAAAATGCACACCTGCAGAACAACAAAACAAAAAAACCAAAAATAAAAACATCCAGTACTATTCACAACATTTTAGTTAAAAATTTAATATACTAAATCAGACCTCTTTTAGTGTATAGATTTGTTTTGATTTAGTAGAATTATGTTCTCTTTATTTAATTTCTATCTTTTTTGTTTCTTTCTTTACTGTTAACACATATTTTCCCTTATGTATTTCAAAAGTTTTTAATGGTATCTTGTTTAATGACTGCATACCAGTCTATTGAGTATGTAACAATTTCTAAACCATTTTTCGGTGGAGTAGACATTTAGATAATGAACAGCTTGTGTGTGACTAGCACCGTGATCGTGAGTGCCCTCCTTGCCAACAGGCAAAGCCCCAGCTGTTGCAGAAGATCATCTTGCCTTCTATAGTGTTGTTTCACAGAACTCAAGACTCAGCCTTTTATTTACCTTTTCATAATTTCATAATCACTCATTCTTTTCCCAGGCACAGATTTTTTTTTTTTTTTGGCATAGTTTTTCACATGATCCCCTTTGTCTTGGATGTTTCTTTGGATAGGTCCTTTGGCTCTCAAATCCCTTCTGTTCTAGAATATTCTCTTTTGATTTCCTTTGCCTCACTTTGCAACCATAGGTTTTTCTTGTTTCCACCTAGCAATGGGGTCCATTGGTGTAGTAATTGAAAGAACATTTAATGTTTTTTGTGTGTATGTCTTTGTTCATGTATGTGTATTTCTGTATGCATGTGTGTATGCAATCTGAATTGTAGCTTCATCCTATATTACTGAGAAATTCTGGAATACTTTGAGCTTTATGGATTGTTAGACTCTGAAAGAAATTATCTTTGTGAGTTGTGTCTGGGTTAGGTATGAAAAATGTATATTGCTCAGGGTGTTTGCTGGAGCAAGTTTTATATGATGGAAAAAGTTTGATGTCACTTTGACATATACTGTGCACACAGAAAATGACCAGTACAAATATACTCTAATACAAAGAAAATATGACCCAGAGCTTTTGGCCACAATTCTGACTCTGTAGCTTGGAAATTGAAACAAAGTATCCCATAAAACACTAGAAAATGGCAAAGGCCTCAGGAAGCAAGCATACACCGTTTCTCCTTCTAGTGCTCCATGGAATAAATGTAAGACATTATTGAGACTTTGTCTGAAGGTCAGAAAGTTTACACAGTGGGGGTTATATGAGTATCAGACTTTCTATATTAACATTCAGAATTTATATCTAAAACTTGAGGCTATGAGTTCCACATGACTGAATTTTCTTCCTCATACATCAGATATTCTTTTCTAGCATAATTAATGCCAGTTCACTGACATCAGTGAAATGCACAAGAAATTCTAAACTAATGTACCATTACACATAACTCTTTATTTCTTACCTGAAGTCAGGGAACAACAAGAAAAACAGGAATAACCTTTCATTATACCAGGCACTGTCAATTCAGTGTATTTTGAACATAATGAATTTCAGAAGGCAAATATTTGTGTACTCTTCAAGATCAAATGTTCATAAATCTGGAGATGAAGAATTATTCAAATTTGGAGTTTTTGTAGAATTTTGCTGGTAAGGTATTAAAGTTCTGTGTGATCACTGAGAACTAGTACTGATTTCTAATTTTGTCCAGTTTCCTTCTGAACTTCCCCTTAGATATTTCTGTAGTTCTGACACCCTTAGACACACAATTTAAGTAGTTTTGGACTCACAGAGAGAATAAGTTTGATGTTTTGGTAAAAAGTCATACAACTTTCTCACTTCCTCAACTTCCAATGAACATTTTTTTGACATTTCTTAATTTTACTTTTATATCTGTCTTTTATACTCATAGATGTCATGTATCTACAACAGGAGTCAGCAGCCAGGACTTAGGTCCCCAGCACCTCGCGGACCTTGCAGTGGGTGAGTCTCCATCGCTGATGAGCCGCAGTCACTGATTTCTATTCTGTTTATGTTGTCAGGTATAAGCCTACTGGGTGACCAGAGTGTCCTGCATCCCTTTGGCTTGCCTTGGTTCTTAGACATGACATGCAGAACAGATGCAAGAACAGTACAAACCCATACCCCTTGCCCAACCACACTCTAATGGACCCTGGTCTCTGATGGAGGGGAATGAGAGTAAACGTGAGAGAGACCTCTATCCCTCTATAGAGCATGTGATTTTGAAAGAAGAGAAATATGGCAAATGGGGGAGGGGTGTAGGACAGCTGCTCTCCATTTTTTTCTTTTTAAAAAGAGCTGAGCTAGTTTCTCCCATATAAAGTACAGCTAGCAATCATTTCTTCATTCAGCAAATATGCATGTACTCTCCTAGGTGTTGGTCATTATGGTAAGTTTTTAAAAGGATATAAAGCTGAAAAGATATTTGCCTTTCATGAACTTGTACTTCATTTAGTAGCGTGTGAGGAAGGTGGGGGGTGAAGGAAAAGAGAGCACAGCTGGCCACAGTTGAGGAAAGATGCACAGTAGGTGCTCACTAAATACAGTCAGATGAGTGAACAGATGCGTGCATGGTTAGAGTATCTCTGGCAATCACTCCCAGAGGTGGTATTCTGGATTGGCTTTTAAAGCAGCAAGCAGTAGGACATGAAAACGTGGATATGGCAGGGAAATCCAGTTGGAAGATACATGTACAGCACTTGTGAAGTACTGTGAACTGTTCAAGGGTCGATGGGCCTTTGCTCTGGCTAGAGCAGGTATATGGTAGAGGGAAGGAGTGGAAGATAAAAAAGGCTAAATGATGGGTTTGGATCCCAGAATGGAGAACCTTGACTGTCAAGGGCAGGAGTGTGGCTCTTATCTCTTGAGCTATTCAGAGTCTTTGAAGAATTTCTGTGGGGCATTATGATCTGAACTAGAGGTCTTCTTTGGAAGATCTCCTGGTGGCATTTTATTAAATACATTAAAAGGAGAAGGGCTAGAGGGAAAGAAATGTTGAGAGGCCACCATATAGCTATCTAGGTAAGAGGTAGCGTGATGGGGGAGGGGGAAGTGATGGGAGACAAGTGATACTCAAGGGGAACTGCTAGAGTTTAGTGACTGAACTTGGAAGGAAGTAAGAGGGGGAGGCTTTGCAGATTAAATCCTGAGTAAACTGAAATTGTGCAGTTATAAAGGCAAGCAGATTTGGGGAAGAGAGAAGATAATTAGCTCATTCATTGCTGTATTGAGTTTGAGACACTAATACGTAAGGACATGCAGTGGAGATGTCATTAATTAAACTTAGGAGAGAGAACAGACCTTAGGAGCACTGCTTGCAAGGGGAGAATGTAGAAAGGTAAGAAGAGAACAGGAAAGGCAGGTTGGGAGGACACACAAGCCTCCTGAAGGGGTGGACGGGACACCAAGGGGAGAGTGGTGAAAAGGAATCCTAAAGATGTCGCTAGGGGTTTCCTTTTATCAAAGCTCTTGTTTTTATTCAAAGCTCCCTTTGGTCTGAATATTCCTGAGACCCCAAGGATCCAGATCTTCTCTAGGGATCTGGTCATACAATTGTCTCCTGGAGTGATTCTTTTTTTAAGAGACAGAGTCTCACTTTGTTGCCCTTGGTAGAGTGCTGTGGTGTCACAGCTCACAGCAACCTCCAGCTCTTGGGCTTGAGCAATTCCCTTCCCTCAGCCTCCTGAGTAGCTGGGACTATAGGCACCTATTACAATGCCCGGCTATTTTTTGTTGCAGTTTGGCTGGGGCCGGGTTTGAACCTACCAACCTGGGTACATGCGGCCAGCGCCCTGCCCACTGAACCACAGGTGCTGCCCAAGCTTCTTTTTTAAACGAAAATTCGTGTAGCCTCTTTATTTTTTATGGTTCTTTTTAAATAATCTCTATGACTGCCTTAGATAATTTATTTGCTACTTTTGGTTTCTATGCTCATGTTTGGCTTTGTTATGACTCCTCTGTAAGTTGTCACTGGTCTTCTCTCGTGGTGGAACCAAGAGTCAAGCTTCAGTTATAACAAGGACCTGACTTTTGCTTTAAAATTAACAAAAGCAAGACTTATAGGTGTCTGCATCGTACCTTTATTATTGCTACTTAAGGAAAGGAAGAAATTCAAGATTTCAAATCAGAACAGAACAGGTAAGGACAAACTCTATGTGGTGAGCGTGTATGAACATGTGCATGTCCCACCTTATAGGACTTTGAATGTCCCATCTCAAGGCATTTACAAATTCATGAAATTAAGGTCAGCCTTACTGGCTTGCAATCAGTAATAGTTTACAAAATGCTTTCATACATACATCGTACCTGACCACAGGCTCCTTCTCCAAGCTCAGCTCCTCTTTCCTTTCCTTTCTGTAATTTGGCTCCAACCACCGTGGCTCCTTACTCTTCCTAGAAAGTACTAACTCTGCTTATCTTGGGTTCTTCTTCTTTCAGCTCTTATATGTAGAATGTTTTTCCAAAACATGTTGGCACCACTGACTTCTCCCCTCACTCAGGTGTTCTCTCAGAAATCACTTTGTCAGAGAGAACCTCCCTGCCTCTACTCTCCCAGTGAATATCCGACTACATTGCTGTTCCCTATCCCCTTACTCTGATTTAATTTTCTTTTGAGTACTTACTACCTCCTGAAGGCATAAATCTATCAACATGTTTGATTTCTATTTGCCTTTCTCACTAGCATGCAAGCTCTCAGAGAACTGAAATTTGTCTGCTTTGTGTTCAGCTATTTCACTGATGAATGGAACAGTGACATTCAAAGAGCATTTGTTAAAATAAATGCTTGAATATGAATTTGATTATCTTGTGAATCAGGCTGGTTGGATATTCTTATTTCACAGTGTGGACACTGAGGCTCTGAGAGAGTGACTTGTCAATGCAAAGAGGTGTCTTGGTTCCAAGTTCATAGATGTTGTTATTTGGTTTCTCTTCAGATCCCAAGTTCACAGATGTTGTAATTGAACACTCACATGCCAGTGAAAAGGGTAGCCCAATGACGTTTTAATCTTAGCCTTTTAGATTGGATTTAATTTCATGTATACATTCTGATCTATTTCTTTCAAGTCGAGATTTTTGCAGCTATTAAAATTCCTTCCTTTTTAAATTTGCTTCCTTTTTCTCCAGAGAAAGCTAGTGAAAAAGAGATATTATGTTTTTGCTGTGTTCAGCAAGTCTCAAAGGTACATATTTATGAAGAGCAGAGCTGCAAAATGGCTTTGTCTTTTTAGCATAATGCACACAGTTCTTATTGTTGAAGAAGAAAAAGAAAGATTTCATGCTTCTCCCAGCTCACTCTGCACCAGGTTCAGAATTCAAAGAAAATTCTATCCTGTGATCACCTCTCTAGGATTCACCAACAAAGGCGAAAATGGATTATGAATATAAAGTCTTTATATGAGGAGCTGCTGTGGCAATTTAAACCATTATAGACGAGAAAAGATTGGCCTTTTCCAATCTGTTAGTACCCCTACTCTTTTTCCTTCAGGAATATTTTTCTTTTTCTATTACATTTTCCTTTAACCTCCCAACACTTACTTTCTATATGTAAGAGAAATATCATTTCATTTTTATTTGTTCACCAAAATTGATTCACTTCATCTGTTTATCAGACATTTCTTAGTTGGTTTGCATACTCTTTGTTAGGATGTTAAATGTTGGGAATTTAGAATTTAGTGAAGGAACAGCTCCTATTCTCAAGAAACTCACTCTTTAGATGGCAGAAAGGTCAAGTATACCATTAATTATACAGGACACGGCAGTTCATGCTCTGATCATATAAACAACCCATTCTAGAAGCCCAAGTGAGGCCATTATCTCAGAATAAAGGGTTGGGGTAAACTTCTTGAAGAAATAATTCATGCTTGAGATCATTACTACAAGGTGAGAGAAAAGCAAAAGATAGGCCACATAGATTTTTGTATGACATTTTCATTTGCTTATTTGCTTAAAAATGATGATTGGCCTGAGAGGGATTTTAACAGAAAGTGATAAAATTAGATCTCTTTTTATCAACAGATAATTTTAGAGGGGTGATTAACATTATCTGAGAAAGAAGTGGTGATTGTAGCAGTAAGACGGATGAAAGAAACATAGGTTAGGGATGTTAAAAATAATTTATTGCCAAAATAAATTGATCTATGCAGAATAGTAAGTGAGAAGGCAGAGCCACCTGTGCTGGCCCTCAAGCTTGTCCCTTGAGCTGCATGTAGACACTACAGTTTGCTGTTCATTGAGAGAAGGGATACAATAACATGTTTAGACCTGGACATGTCATATTTAATATCTGGTTAGAGATGTTCAAAAGTTAGTTGGTTTAAATGTCAGGAGCTCAGGATCAAGAATGATTGGATACATTTTTGGGAAGCTTCCCAATAAGGAAAAAAGGAGCTGATGCCTTCAATGGACAATGTAAGGAATGTGAAGAAAAGGGCACTGAGAATAGTGTTTTTGGGGAAAAAAATGTTAAGGGTAAGAAGAAGGTGGGTGGAAAAGGTGATTAGAGAGGGAGAAGGAAGAGTTGAATTATGATATCAAAGTCAAAGTAGGCTGTAGGGTAGAAGAGTGCTAATGGTACAGAGAGCTCAAGAAAGAAAAAAGTTTACACAAAATTCAGGCAAAAAAAAAAAAGGTTCATTGGTTTTTTCAGGGCAGTTTCAACAGAATGCTCTTCAGAAAGCCAGATTGTTGTAGGTTGATGAGTGAATGGGAATAAGGAGTACTCATTTTCAAAGCTAGATTGTCATAGTAAAGGAAGAGAGGATGGTATTGTCAAGCCAATGAAGGGTTAAAAGATTAAATCATTGTTAAGAAAATGTATTAATTGTGTTAAAATGCAAAGAGCTGTACTAGGGCAGTGGCTGAAAATGCAGATGGTGGATGATTGAAGGAGCATATCTCCATGGGAGCCAAGGGGCCAAGAGAGTTTGAAGGCTTTGGTGAGTGAGTAGCTTTAGAGAGAGAATGGGATATCTGTGGGGAATTGGGAGGGCAGGGAGAGGGGCAGATATGTATTTGTAAGTGGTGAGTAAGAAATGACTGAACTTTCAGTTGATAGCCTCTATTTCCTTTAGGAAATGGGGTCTGTGGTCACATGTTAGCAATGAAATAGATAGATAAGAAAGAGGAAAGAAAAAAAAAATCAATGTTGTGGACTAACGAGTGAGAGACTGGGAGGAGGAAGGTGAAATTGAGAGTAAGGCACTGGAGTTTAAGATTTTAGAGCCAACCTAGGAGAACTTCAGATTCAGGAAGGATCTGGGCATAGGTGACTAAAGTGAACAAGACATGAAACTCAATGAAATCAATGAGGTAAAGGATGGCTATGGCTTTCACATGGACCCTGAAGTCATTGAAATGATGTTGGAGATGAAGGCTGTCAATCAGGTGTCAGTCAACGCGGCAGAGTGGTCAGGAAGGCTGACAGAAGGGTAATGTAGACTGGCCAGATGGCAGGAGTGCCAAACTAGTATTCAAATTTATGTGTTTTCTAAGAGTTTGAGAGCTAATGATCTGAAAGTGACTGTCGAAAGTAGAAAAATTCTGACTCTGTTTCTTGCTTTGGGACCTTAACTATAAATAAGGTTTTGGAATTAAAATATTCTGTGTAGTTAAGGAAAGAATAATTAATAAACTGTTTCCTGGAGCACTATAATTTATTGTATTTATTGTTATGTACGCCATTTAAGTGTCCATAGGGGGAATTATATTATACTGACAAACAGAGGATATAGAAAGCAATGTAGATTTGAATAGTTTTTATTTTAGAGAACATATGTGTCTTGTGATTTTTTTTAAATGATATTGCCCCTCTAAGTAAATCAAGACAAACTAAATGGGTACAGCTGTAGTTATCAGTTTCATTGGTCCAAGTTCCACTATTGTGAATATAAGGAAGCAGCCATCCAATTATAGGACCAGATAATTGTTATAAAGTAATTAGTTATATTTGCTTAATAGTTCTTCATTTCTAAATAGTATATTTTGGAGAGATTGTTATATGGGGTCAACCATCTTCAAGGAAGTCCAGTGGAGCCACCAGGCTGACTGGGTTTGCCTTACAAAGACTTCTAGGTTTTTAAATTAGCAATAAAGTATTTGTTTAATTCCCCAGTTATCATTATAAAAGGTATTGTTTTATCTGCTTTATGTTCTTGAGGTCTTCTTCTGAGTAATTTTCTGTAATCATATGTACTTTTGCTGAAGTTCCATTGTGGAAATTTATTTCCCAATTTTTTAATATATCTGATGTGATAATGACTTTAGATATAGTCTTATGATATAGACTTTAGATATAGCTTGAGGCATGGCACGAGAACCCATGTCTAAGAAGTTAGTTACTGAACTTGATGGGAACCTTGTATCCCTTGCCCACCTGACGAATAAGGTAAAACTTCCTATTACTGACTTCCTCCTTATTATTAAACTTAAAGGAAGTTTTTCAAATTATATATGATTATTTATATAATCAGAATATTCAAGTGATTTTATTGCATTGATATATAATGTATTAAATAGGTTGTTTATTAAGGGGAAGAATGACTCCTCCTTTATTATTGAGCTATATTCATATACAATAAATTCCAAGTTTTTGAAGTATATGCTTTATAGTTTTTTTAGTAGATTCACAAGATTGTCCCCATAATCTAATTGTGGAATATTTGCATCATCTCAATAGCAAACTCTATACCTATTAGACTTCTTCTATAAAAAATTTCACTTAATCAATGAAATAACAGTTATTTTGTGTAAGATGATAACTGCTAGAGTAAAATCGAAGGTGGTTGTAGCATCACTTAACAGCAAAATCTTATGTATCTACCTCTTCTGATATCTCTAGAGCATTTCCGGTAAATTTACTGATTTTCACAATATAACTTCAAAATTTTGGAAAGTTTCAATATGCTTTATAAATAAAGAAAAATTGGGTATGTTCAGTACATGTTTAAAATTAAACTCAAATATAAAATTTTCGTATATATATAAATGTATTGCTTACATATATTGTGCTTTGTTAATCAGAATATGTAATAATGTAGAAATCTGTCCTCTATGACATCACAGAATACAGTTTGTATGTTCCTGGTGTAATCTGGGACCTTATGACTCAAGTAGGTGCATGTGGCCTGCAGTCTTGTTCAAAAGTGATATTGTAAGAAGAGCCTACGAATAACTGATACAAAATAAATGTTTTCAACAGTGGGATATTTTATTTTGGCTGTGATTTCCCAGAAAGGGAAATCTAGCAAGTTTCCGTAAACCACTTTAGTTACTAAGTATTTTGTGGAATGGAGGAAAATGGCCATATGAGTAAGTGCTACTTAGTCAATTAATATCTAATTGAATATCTACCATATGTGTGACCCTGTCATGGATTTGCTACAACCTGGGAATGGAGCCACAGCAAGGACTTTACCCACCTGCCCTGGGGTCTGGCAGACAAAGGGAGAGAAGGCACTGAGCAATTCACATGTGCGTGCATACACACACACACACACACACACACACACATACACAGTATGACCTATGAGAGATGACACTGTATCAGCCCCTACCGAGGATAACAGGCCTTTTATTAGGAGCTAGGGTGGGGGGCATGCATGCACAGAGCAAAAACGTGAGAAAGTAACAGTTTTTATGTTTCAAGTAAACAGGCAATCTTTTGTTCAAGGAAGAAAGCTATCAGGCTGAAGGACAGAGGAGCACTAAACTACAGATCAAAGAATACTTTGGGTAGGATTTAATGAAGGAAAGTTATAGCCCACAAGTTAGTAACTGCAGCCAGAGGGTAGTTAGTTCCTTTCTAGCTCTATTTATATCCTGTCTCTAAGCTGCTGGTCTCTATCTAGACATTTCTGAGACTGGTTTCTCATCTATTCTGCTGGGCATTTCAAACCTCCCCTTGCCACCTTAGAGTACATAGCAGCAGAGGGGCTGAGGTCTACAGTCATTTTCCCACACAAATCCTCAGGGATGCCAATCACATGTATTCTAGCAAAATTGAGAATTAATTTTAAAATAAAAATTAGAGGGGCTATTCTATTCATTATCATGTAAACATCAGACTTTAGCTTTGTGGACAGTATTTGAACCTAAAATTTTCTGGAGCCTGATAATCGAGTCCTTTATATTTGGTTTCTAAATATCAAAACCAGATGCAAAGGCAGGCTTTAGTTTATTTTTTTAAATCATTAAAACACAAATTGTTCAACTGATTTTTCTTTTGATCAAATGGATGGATTTTTCAAGTGAGAAGATCATTTGTTTTGCCACTGACTGAACTTAGCCATAATTTCTCATGTAACACAATACCACCCGGTGATTTTTCAGGGGTTGGTCTGGTGTTCTGCAAGTACATTGAACAGTTAGACAAACTGTGGTTGAGAGCACTGGATACAATTTAGTGTCTACAATTAAAGTGTAGTCACTAATAAAAAAATAACAGATGACTTCTAGAAATTTCAACAGAGAATAGAAGCAATCTCCACTGTTTACAGGCCAAAAAGGACATGAAAAATGGACATTTGCATTAGACAATTAGTTACTTTAAAAGAATGCAGTTTACAAATAGTGTTTATCTTATTGGAGATATTTTTAACTTATTTTTATAGCATCTGTGTTGAGTTTACACTTTCTTTGTAGTATAATCCATTATTTTTAGATGATGTGTCTGATCATTGTTTTAATCTGATGGATAGCACAGATATAACTAATTGATTGCTCTAAAGTGATTATGATATCAAAAAACCCAGATCAGCCTTGAGGTGTGGGGATGGTGGTAGATTTTATTCTGTAGTTTATTCTTCCGAATAGTACCTATCAGTATACTGGTCCAGAAACATTGAGGAAGCTTTTGCATATAGAAACTGCAATACTGGAAGCAAAATGTTTACATATTTCTGAATGAATAGTGGAATCTGTACATTAAAAATAAATTTTGTCTCTAGGATAGTTAACAAAGAAATCCATAGTTTTTGGAAAAATAATCATTATTTCAAGATTTTATCCTCTTGTCAGAGAAAGTTCTAAACCACTTGAGAAATTATTGCTTCTCATTTGAGCTTATACCTAACCCTTCTTGAATTTCAGAGAATTGACCATAAAAATAATTGTAATAAATATACTGTATTATTATAATAGAGTCTGACAAATTAAATATTCTGACAATTAATATGTTTATATGATACTGGAAAAAAGTTCTTAGAACTGCATAGATGTAAATGATGATGAGTCTGATTATACAAATAAAATGCTGATGTACTTCCAAATATTCTAAAATCGCTGGTAGTTTAATTGATTTTCACCAAAGATTAAGTAAGACTAAATAGCCAATGTCAAATGGTTTATATATCACTATGTGTCTTTTAGAATTAAATTCACCATATAATTTATTTGCCAAATCAGGATGATTTTGAGAACGAAAGGGGGCATTAGTAATAATTATTCTGGGATTCAAGTATGCGTTGGGAATGCCTCAGAGAAAAATTTTAATTATGTAATTTAAAAATAAACATGATAACTCAATACTTCCTGATCTGAAAGTATTGAAACTGATAATATTTGAGTACTATATTCATAAGAAAATAGTTAACTATGATAATTACATACGTAATCTCATAGTGAAAAACATACATTGTGCAGAGGGGAAAACAGCAGGTAGGACTAGTGGAATGAGGAGAGGTAGGTTGAGATGAGATACTGGACTAAAGTGAGAAGACCTCAATAAATTGATAGATTTTTCTACAGCTGGCTTGCTAGAACTAGAAAATAATACAATGAAATCTTCCATCCACACCTCATCCCCTTATTGCATGTCATAAAAGGCATTTCCTCTAAACTTCCTCTGAGGTAACATTTTAGGATAACCCATATGGACTGTTTGAACATGGCTGAGTACTGTTCAGGGTCAACCAAAGCACTTGATCATTATTATCTGAATGAGTCAGTTGAGTTTCCAATGTCCTCTCTCTGCCATAAGCTTCCTGACTATCCCCATACTTTTGGACGAAAGGGAAATGCAAGTGGTAATATTTAGATATGTTCATGTGAGGCGTATGTTAAGCGATAAACCTCTTTCCAAATACAGATCAGAGGGATTAAAATTTTAAGCCAGGCTTGTAGTTATGGCAGTATAGCCTCTTGTTGAGCCTCTTGTTTAATCTCTTCCACATTCTTCAGTGGGTAGCATATACTCCTATTACTGTTTTTTGACTGATCCATGCGACTTGCCTTGGCCAATGTGATATCAATAGATGTAAAGTGGGCAAAGACTTGTGTGGTAGAACTTGTTTTTTGCCAAGCCCAGCTATATCTGCTGCCTAAAACACAATTGCTCAGCTGTGCCCAGCCAGATCAGGCAATTTAAAGTCAACTTGTAGACTTAAGAGCATGAGAACAAAAGCTTATTGTTATATTCCATTGAGTTTGGGGGTAGGTTGTTACTATATTTAGCATTAATGAGGCAGTAACTAACATAGTAGTCCCTTGATATCATTTTAATTCTCATATTAAAAGATGTTTCAGACAGCTTAGATTCATTTTTGTTTGTTTGTTTTCTGCAGTCAGTCTAAGAATGGCAGGTACTACTAACTCTCCTCAGATCCTCCTAAGGCTTCCCTGTGGTCTCCTCTCATATATACTTAATATTGCCAAACAGCTCATCAAGTTCAAGTATCATCAAAAGTCCTTCATACTGAAGACTCAATCTTCATCTAAATTATCATTATTAATTCTTCTCTGAATGTTTAACTTGGAAAATAGTGGGAGGAATATAAAGGAATTATTCAGAAACTAATGAATAAACATCAAACAGGGAGATTAAAGGTTATTAAGATTCCTGGTTTGAGATACCTTTATGGCCTTATTCACAAGGAGGCTGGTAAAATATTGTAATCGTTTAGCTCAGTGGTTCTCAACCTTCCTAATGCTGCAAGGTATTTTCATTTTTTTTTTTTTTTTTTTTTTTTTGCAGTTTTTGGACAGGGCTGGGTTTGAACCTACCATCTCTGTTATTTGGGGCTGGTGCCCTACTCCTTTGAGCCATAGGCACCACCCTATTTTCATTGTTAAAAAGGGGTTGCAACCCACAGGTTGAGAACTGCTGCTCTAGCTACTTCTGTTTGAATTCTTTAACTAAATAGTTGCACAGCCTTGGACAACTCACCCAAATTCTACTTCTCCCTGGCCTCATTGATGAAATGAAGAGGTTGGACTCAAAATTCTCTGAGGGTCCATCTATTTGAAAGATCTGTGCTGTGTTTTCACAAGTGTGGTCTTGGACCACTTGCATCAAATTTGCATGGAGTATTTCAGTAAATTATCCTTCCATCCCAGGTTGACTTCTAGGTAGTCTTATTATGTGGCTCAAAACCCACACTAAGAAAAACTTTAAATATTCATAGAGAAAAATGAATTAAAAAACATTTAAGCTCTGTTTTTTTGTCTGAACCATCATAAGAAGTTATAAAGGAAAGGCATAGTCTCTACTCTTATGAAGCCTGCAGTAAAATGGATGTGCTGAATAATGTCTGCTATTACTTGGAAAACATGCTATGGTGAAAGAAAGATTCTAAGACACTATCTTTAGTTTGGTCTTCTAAGTTCCTTTTTTGTAGATCTGACATAATAGTTTTTTTTTTCATTCATTATTGACTCACTCACTCAATAGTTTTTCTTATGTACCTACTGTGTGCTTTCTTTGGGGGTAACAAAGATGAATAAGTGATAGTTCTTACTGGTTCTTACCATCCAAGAGTTTGTAATCCAATATGAAACAGGAGAGAAGACAAATGATCAATTACAAAGACGTGGGCAAGGGCTGTGGGAGAGATCCTGATATGTATTTTGGGGATGGGCAGTGTTAAGAAACACTTCTCAGAAGATGCCTGAGATGAGCTCTGAAGAATGAGCAGGGATGATATAAACAAGTGGGGCCAGATTGAAATGGAGTTTTTGCAGAAAGGTCACTTAGGGCAAGAACATGTATGGTGGGTTCAGGAAACCACGGTTAAGTATGATGGAAACTTACTGTCCATGAGGTGGATTAGTAAGAGATAAGGCTGGAGGGTAATTTGGGGCGAGAGTAAGCCCGCTACTTGAACTAAGAGGGCTGGGTAAAAAGAAATAATGGTATGTGTTCATGTGCTTGTGATTCCTTCTGTGTTTCTGAAGGCAGGTCCCCTCCGTCCTCTTACTTTTACTAGTATAGGCACATTAGCACATCTACAAATGTAAAAAGGTAAAGACATGTTCTAGTTTTTATTTCTGTTTCCCCGGTACTTAGTACAGTGACAATCATGGGAAAGATGAAATAAAGAGAAAATAAAAAATTAAATGATATTAAAAAAAAGAAAATGAAAGGCCATCTGGAAAATCATAAAGATGATAGATGAATGCTAAACTTTATCCATAATAATATAATACAGGGTATTTTTATATAATGAAAGTTGACTTGTATATACTATGTATAGTTTTCCATGGAAACTCATATATTTATATGACATACATATTTACCTTTATTCATCTGTTAGAAAAAATTCTAACAGAATGTGTCGCAACCAGTGTATTACTTGCTTGTATCTGCTATTCAACCATTGAGTACTGGATAACCTAAGCCTGTCTTTGAAAGTGAAGAAAGCCAGGCACATGAGGGAAAGAACTTACCCGAAGAGATACAATCCAGTTACTCGTGCCACAGTATAATGCTTCTTCATCATGGACCTGCTCTTCTTACTGAAGAACTTTCAACACCACTTCTAACCAATATTTTCTAGCATATACTATGTGCCAGATACCATGCAAGTCATAGCTATTAAGCTGTTACTTAACACATGATACTTCATTATAATTTTCCATCCTTTGATTGTGTCTGATCAGATAATGGTTTTTAATTTTATCCTGCTCGGAAACTATGTTAATAAGAAGTACACTTAATTTCTCACTGGTAGGACCATAAACTACTATTTCCAAATGAAAATTTGACTTTGTTATACATGGTTTTTTTTTTGAGACAGAATCTCACTTTATTGCCCTGGGAAGAGTGCGATGGCATCGTAACTCACAGCAACCTCTATCTCTTGGGGTCAAGCAATCCTCTTTCTTCAGCATCCTGAGTAGCTGGGACTACAGGCACTGATCACAAGCCCAGCTACTTTTTTAGAGATTGGGTTTTACTCTTGCTCAGCTGGTCTCGAGGTCCTGAGCTCAGACAATCCACCTGCCTTGGCCTCCCAGAGCGTGAGGATTACAAGTGTGAGCCACTGTGCCTGGCCTTGTTATACATTTTTAAATGAAAATGAGCTAGTATGGAATATAAAAGAATATTCATAAATCAACAACATGCCCATTGATAAGGCTCTGTCTTGCATAATTAAAGCTGTTTTTGATGTGAAGACACAAGTCAGTTTTATGTCCCTTTGTGTCCTCTGGCCATTGTTCTAAGTACTATTGGCTGTATGTTTTGATCATAGTGACATTATGTGTTTTGGTTCCCTTGGGAGATAGTATTCACTTATAAAATTCAAAGATTATTAAATTAATAAGTTACATATGTTAAATAATAAGTCATAATTATAGATAGTACCGTGTAAATTCAATACAAGTTAGAAATCATCTATCCTGCTTACCATCCTAGAATCTAGCATGATGTTTGACATAAAGTAAGTGGGCTTAATACATACATACTTGCTTAAGCAGTAATTGAATAAATATATGAATGGCTGGGTGGTGCCTGTGACTCAAGGAGTAGGACCCTGGCCCCATATACTGGGGGTGGCAGGTTCAAGCCTGGACCTGGCTAAAACTGCAAAAAAAAAAAATATATATATATACATATATATATAAATGGCTGAATTTATAGTAAGTATACCAAAAGAATTCAAAGGAGGGAGGGAAAGGGGGAGATTGTGAGTAAATTAGAATGATCTGCTTAAGAATAAGGTAACACTTATTAAAATGGTTATATCAGCAATAGAAGCACCTTGATTTAAAATTTTCTTTATAGGTTTTTGTATTTTAAAAGTTTTCACACTGAACATATAAATAGTGCTAATAAAATTTATTATTTTTAAAAATACTGGTCCTGGCTCAGCATTCATTAGCTCAGCGAGTAAGGGTGCCAGCTGCATATACCAAAGCTGGCGGGTTTGAGCCTGGCCCAGGCCTGCTAAACAACAATGACAACTGCAAAAAATATCCAGACATTGTGGCAGGCACCTGTAGTCCCAGCTGCTTGGGAGGCTGAGGCAAGAGAATCACCTAAGCCCAAGAGTTTGAGGTTGCTGTGAGCTGGGACACCACGGCACTTTACCAAGGGCGACATAGTGAGACTCTCAAAAAAAAAAACCAAACAAACAAAAAAAATACTGGTCCTGAGCAAGAGATTCCATAAGGGTAAGTAGTTTGAATAAAGAAAAGAATTTCAGGTCAGATGAATAGTGGTATCTTTTTTTTTTTTTTTTCTGAGACAGAGCCTCAAGCTATTCCCTTGGGTAGAGTGAGAGTGCTGTGCCATCACAGCTCACAGCAACCTCCAACTCCTGGGCTCAAGCAAGTCTCCTGCCTCTCCCTCCTAAGTAGCTGGGACCACAGGCGCCTGCCACAATGCCCGACTATTTTTTGGTTGCAGCCATCATTGTTGTTTGGCGGGCCCGGGCTGGATTCGAACCCGCCACCTTAGGTGTATGTGGCTGGTGCCTTAGTCACTTGAGCCACAGGCGCCAAGCCGAATGGCAGTATCTGAATTGCATAAATGGGAAAGGATACAGTATATTTGGAAGGTCTGGCTGGAGTGATGAGAAGGAGGAGATAAGGCAGGTAAATGTAATGGGGGCATACCTTAGGCACCCCAGAGTTACTTTAGTGAAGAGTGATCAAGACAGGCCCTGATGCTTTATAAGTTACCCCTCTCTACTGATTGATTTCTAAAAAAAATTGCAGAGGTTAATTTTAATAATTTAACTCTCTCATTCTTAGAAAATGGGTATCTCTTTTAGGTTAGTCTGCATGATATAAGTCATTTCTACTCTATTGTGAATGAAGAATTTGGGAGCAGAACCTGGTAATTGTGTGGGCCCCAAAAACACAAGAGCAAAGGGAGCACAATGACATTATAGGGTAGGGAAAAGATCCAACAATGGGGCTGAGGAACCATACACAATTTTATCCTTCACAGCGGTCGTTTCTTGAGAACTTGGCAACAGCGAGGGTCAGCAGTGATGGAAATGGAAGGTCAAGGGGAAGGACACTCAGGCTTGTTTTGTATATAGCTTCTGCAGAGATTCATTTACTTCACTCTTTCTGAACGTAGCATCCAATTACTTTATTGTTGGCTTTGACCTTGTTTGCTGCAGTGGAAAAGACTTAAGAGTCTGTAGTCAGATATAGCTGTGAGTATAGAGACAGCTCTGAGACTGACTTATCTGATGATAGGGGCCAAGCTCCTAATGCTTCTGAGCCTCAGTTTCTCCACTTCCAGTAGGGGATAATACCCCTCAGTGGTAAGATTCCATAGGGGTAAAATGATTCAGCTGTAAAAAGTGCTCCACACATATAGTCATTACTATTTTCCTTTTCTCCTCCTCAGGATTCGGTCAGTAGACTTATTTCACCTTGGAGATTTGTTTTTCCTCTTCTGCTTGAGCCTGTTGAGAATTCATGATCAGTACAAAGATTTTTTTTTTTTACAGGACGAGAGCCTGTAAAAATGTGATTTTAACACAATACTCATTAGGAAATATCAATCGCTGTACATTTTAACCAAGCAATGATCAGAAATACTGTATAGTGCAAAGCATTTTCCCCTTTGCTAGGCAACAGTCTATTCTATTTTGCATTTATGCTCATGCCGCATGCTACAAGGCAGGATTGATTATCCTTCTGCTCTGTGCATGCTGGGTTTCTTCAGCATTTTATGGATGTTTGTTATAGTTTGACTTCTGTTGTAGTCCAGATGCAGCCTGTCCCCTTGGTGGATTTCCTTTCATTGTTGGCACTTTATTTCACGCAATAACCTACTTGAAGTAGATGCAAGAGTGGCCTTGAAGTCCCTCCCCAGTCTGGAAATCAGACTGCTGGTAACCTCACCTGTGATGAAAGAGGTATCCTCAGAAAGTCCACTTGAGGGAGGTGGTCTTAGGTCACCCCAGAACATCTTTATTTTCTTTTTTTAGAGACAGAATCTCACTTTATTGCCCTTGGTAGAGTGCTGTGGGGTCACATCTCACAGCAACCTCCACCTCCTGGGCTTAGCGATTCTCCTGCCTCAGCCTCCCGAGTAGCTGAGACTACAAGCACCTGCCACAATGTCTGGTTATTTTTTTGTTGCCCTTTGGCCAGGGCTGGGTTTGAACCTGCCACCCTTGGTATATGGGGCCTGCGTCCTACTCACTGAGCCACAGGTGCCATCCAAGCAGACATCCTTGTATGAACCACCACTCTGGTCTCAGAAGCAAGAAGGAAAACTTAGAATATAAATCATATCATATAATTCCTTTGATAAAAATTCTTCACTGGCTTCCCACTATACTTAGGATCAGTCTGACTCCTCGCAATGACTTGCACTCCCTACGTTATCTATTCCTGCTTGTGGTTCTCATGTGATCCCTCACCATAGTCAGTGATTTGAGCTTCTTTCTGTTTCTTGAATGTCCTCCCTTAAGTGGACTTTCTGAGGATACCTCTTTCATCACAGGTGAGGCTACCAGCAGTCTGATTTCCAGACTGGGGAGGGACATTCATTCCACCTTAGGATGACACTTCCACTTTCAGTCTAGAACACTCTGAGTCCATGACTGCCCACTTCCTGTTATTCATTCAATCTCAATTCACTGGCATCTCCTTTGATAGCTGGTTCTGATGCCTCTACCTGCCCGATAGCCTATCCTTGCCCCTTCATTCTCTGGCACATCCCTGTGCTTTATCGGGGATGCTTTATTTTACATCCCTGTTCACAACACAATCACTTTCTAAATTGATACTATTTTTGCTCCTAACTTGATTCTTATCAGTGTCTCTCCTAAGCACTGTATGCTCCATGATAGTAGGGGACTTGTCTGTCCTGTTTGCTGATGAATCTAGTGCCACCAAAGATGCCTGGACCACAGTCAGGTATATATTTAAATAAATACATTATGAAAATAAAAAAAATAGAAATGGAAAACAGACACGATATTTGAACTGATAACCATTGTATTCATAGACATGTAATACATATTCTTCTTTTGGTTATTAATGATTTGTGAGTGGAAACAATCCTCAAATTACATAACAGAAGATTTCAAGTTTTTTTTTCCTCCCCGAATAGGAACTCTGCCCAGTGCTACAAAATAAGATTGCACATTTGTATGGCAATACACAATCTCTAAGTGCTTTGGATCCTACTTCTTGTGTTCATACTATGTTGGTCTAGACTTGGTTCCCAGAAAATCCCTTCAAGTGAACTTGAATCAGAAACTTCAAATAAAGATTTTATTCCTGTTAAGATTTACCATTTTTTTAAAAAATAATTGGGATTTGATATTGATAATTATTTTCTAAATCATCAAGGGTGTGTCAACAAGACCTGTTTTCAAAGGTGAGCTCTAAATCTGTTTTATGAATCTGAGCTACTTAAATCTAAACAATAAGCATGGCCTTGGTAAGGCACAGACTACTTAAGTCAAAATAACTGTCCTGAAAATAAGCTATGGGAAAAGGGTCTATTCTGGAAAAGAGTAAAGGAAGTGAAGGAGGACCTTGTTTGCAAAGTTGCTGTCACACTAAGGCTTTAGTGGTGCTGGTGAAGGGAGTGGGCAGATAGCTGCTGTGTCTCTGGTGGAAACAACAGTACACAGAGCTTTCAGCCTTGCTTACCTGCCTCATTTCTGACCTTGCAGAAATGGCCTAACAGAGTCCCTTATATTCTTGCATGATTCCAATGGAGGCAAGGAAGATTAAAATTCTTTCTAAGAAAAGAACAACAGAAAATCTGATTTGATGTTTATTTACTGTGGAAATGGAATTAACTTTATTTTGTAGTCTTCACAGAGTATAAAGATGGTGGCATATGTATGGAGACTTGCCACTTTAACAAAAAATGAGATTGCATTAAAAAGCCACACCTCTGGTGCATTTTAGAACAATACATGTCAAATTTACTGAGCGTAGAGTATAAATGTCTTAACACAATAATTAAGAAAGTGCAGTGAAGGCTATGTTAACCAGTTTGTTGTATTTCGAATTGTATATAAAACCAGCACACTGTACCCCATAAATGCATTAATGTACACAGAGATGATTTAATAATAAAAAAATTGGCTTCTTAAAGTAGATGATTTGATAGAGCATAGCATTTGCTTGTGACTGATATATGTGCATGTTGAGATCACAGAAATCCAAAACTAAAATACAAAAATCAGTTCTTCAGAGATGTTTTAATTTCACATCCACACGTGATTGCTATAAATTTTGTCTCAACTGTAAGGGGGAAACATCAATCCTTTTTCTTAAAAGATCAGCATTTTAGTAATGCGTCCTAATGTAAGATTAGGTGCTGTCATTTCAATACATTTAAGTCTGCTGACTCTACAAGCTCTTTGAGAAGTCGTTAAATTTTAAATGCTATCTTGCATTCAGCGTTACGGGTTGTTGTATTTCATTTGTATTCTGTTGCTATTTTCTTTTTCATCATTTGAGCAGTTGAGATTTTCCAACCTAATCTTATTCCATTTCAGCAGGATTTATGTTTGCAGAACAATGGTTAAACAGTGGAATGCACAGACCTAATTTAATTCAAAAGATGCCTTCATTTGATGCGTTAGAAAAAAATGTAAAAGACCAGATATACTATCTTTGCAATCTTCTTTAATCCCAGAAATATCAAAGATTTGTGTAATTTTATTATCTTTAATTTTATGAAGTGACATGATATGAAGCTTACAAGTTACTCCCAACCTTTTCTTCCTCTCTTATTTTTTTTTCTTCAAATAGACTATTTAGTTTGGTTATTTGGATTATACTTTTTATTTGGGAAATCAAAGGCCACAGTATGTGGAGGCAAATCAACTTTTCTTTCCTTCTTCTCATCCCAATGGAGCATCTGAAAAATGAATGCCCTTGTTATAAGATGGAGCCATGACGAGAGCATGTGACTGGTGACTACATATTTGATGGAAAAAGTTTTATTTTAAGCTTTTAGACTGCAAATTTTAAGAGTAGACATTTGACTACTCTTTCGACTATTAGATTTTTAGATTTGTTCTGTGGCTGTCATTGTGGAAGTGTTCATACATATTTATTTCCTAACATTTCTAGATGGGATATTCCTTGAAAAACAGAATTTGTGTTATAGTTAACAGATATCTTACATGAAAAACTGAAAAAGATTTTTGTAAAAGGGTTTATTTTTCATTTTTTAGGAAAAGAAAAACAGAGCATAAACATTGCTTCTTGCGTGAAGAGTGGCAGGACAGACAGGGTTCATGTCCCTTTGTACTGATCCCAGCCCAGGACCCACCTTTCAAAGACAATTGTACGTTCAATTAATATTATGGAACCAGAAGCAAGGAAGTGAATGGATTTTGGTTAAAAGTAAAAATCCTGATAAAGCATAAATTATTTCAATTTGTCCTCACCTTAGTAGACAGTAGAATTATAAATTTCTGAGTCTTAGATTTCTACTCTGTAGCTCATCCCTTTTTCAAGGTCTCATACCAGAATATTTCCTTAATCTTATGTTTGACTTACAGTTCTAATGACATCCTATTCAAGATAGTGACCTTGATGCATATTCAATGGCCAGATCACCTTGTACCTCTGTAAGGGAGCAACCCCAGCATTCATGGATTAACGCATTAGTTCTTCAATTGCTTTTAAGATGAAAGGAAGGTTTTAGTCCATTTTGTAGCCTCTGGGAAGTAGGAACTTGTTCAGTGGCTTGGATACCCAGACAGTGTTTTCTCATCCTTAAACTGCCTCCATTTCCCTAGAAAGTCAATGCCATTCTTTTTCCTCAGTGAAGAAGAAAACCAAAAACCAATTTCTACTCTTAAATTGGTAAGATGAATAGCCTTAACTTCCTCAAGAATGCCTTATGCTGAGGTGGACAAGTTGCAAATTATATGGCGTGCCTACTGACAAAGTCTGGGCTGTAGGAGGCTATAACAGAGTGGTGTTGCTCCTAGGTTCTCCTTGTGGCTAGCGTTCTCATAGAAGCTAAGTAGAGCCTTTTCCCTGGGCAGTGGCTTTTCAGGTAGTTTCCTAAATTGGCACTTTGGTCTCTCTGTTCTTGGGCAGCTCAGAGTGATTCTTTTCATTCTAACAACTAGAGTGGGCTCTTTGTAGTGATGTACCTTTTGAGGAATCATTGCTTAAAACTAAAATCATCCCAAGTACTGTTGACTTGCATTAGGGAAGCATAACTATATATCAAGGAAATGAAATATCTTATTAGAATAAATTGAAATTCTATTCAAAACAGTGTAGCAGCGTTTTGTTCTGAAGAAACAAAAAGGCATTTCCCAGAAACAAGGTAGGAAGTACAACTGAACATGAAGATCAGATCTGGGAACAGGAGGGTCAGCAAAAACCAGGAAACATCCTTCTGTAGCCCCTGCATTTCCTGTCCATTGCCATAGATGGGATCTCATTGGTCATCAGTAGACATTGCTCTAGATTTTCAGTTTATGGGAACATCTAGATACGAGGCTATTTTTAACTGTTTTCAAGTATATATGTCTTAGTTTAAAATCCTGAGAAAGGGAATTCCTTTCACATCAGAACCTTTGCTTCATCCAATGTGGTCGGGTTGATACAGTGTGATAGAAACATGGTAGCAGGGTCCAGTCCTATTGTCTGAGGCTGTCAGGTTGTGGAAGTTTACAGAAAAGAAAATGTAGGATGGGCAGACTAGCTGTGTAAAGTGTGTGCTCTAAATGCAATTTAGTGCTCTGATCCTTAGTTCCCACTAACATTTATTTCAAAGAAGGAGACACAACTGATGAGTTTCCTTTGCCTTAGAGAGATTGTTAATAAGTCAAGGTTGCTAAACTGTTCTCACTCTCCTGTCATTTGAATATGAAGAGATCTTGGCAACAGTTTCAAACTTCTCTTCAAATGTTCAATCCCTAGGGTACAAGGACATGTGCCAATTAATGTCAGGATTTTCCAAAGTAAATATGCAAACTGAATTCTAATAAACACCCAGGTTAGGTTTGTAAGAATGTCATAATTAGCAAGCTTGACATCAGATTCTCCATCTCGGTATTTTGGGAACATAATTACCATCTTCTTTCTAGTATATTGAAGGAAATAATATTCATTTTCTAGGACTGTCATAACAAAATACCACAAGCCAAGTGCCAAATGGCTTAAAACAATAGAAACTTATTATGTCACAGTTCTTTAGATTAAAAGATTAAAATTAAGAGGTTGGGAGGATTGATTCCTTCTGGAATCCCTGAGGAAGAATCTGACACATGCCATTTTCCTGGCTCTGACAGTGGTTGGCAATCCTTGGTGTACTTTAGCTTGTAGAGACACCTCTCCAATGTCCACTTCTGTTGTCACACAACATTCTCTTGTCTGTGTACAATTCTGTATTCCTATAAGGCTATGGTTCTCAATCTTCCTAATGCCATGATGTATTTTCATTGTTACAAAGGGGTCGCCATCCACAGGTTGAGAACCGCTGCAGTGGTGGATAAAGACTCACCCTAATCCAGTATGACCGTCATGAGTTCATGAATGGAGCGGTGAAAAGACTTGACATATGGAGTTTGTCCTTTTTTTCCCCTATTTTTTTTTGTCTTGCCTTCTACCATGTGAGGACAGAGTGTTTTCTTCTCTCCAGAGGAGGCAGCATCAAAGTCCCATTTTGGAAACAAACAGCAGTGCTCACTGGACAGCTGAATCTGCCAGTGCCTTGATGTTGGACTTCCCATCCTCCAGAACTGTGAGAAAGTAAATTTCTGTTGTGTAAGCCACTCAGTCTATGCTATTTTGTTAGGATAGCCCAAGATGATGCAAGAAGAATCTAATCCCTTCCTCTCCCAGCTGGATATCTAGAAATCCTTAGTATTTGTTGATTTGTAAATGTATCTCTAGAATTTCTGTTTTTATCATCACATGATGTGTATTTGTCTAAATTTTCCATTTCTTATAAGGAGACTAGTCATTGGATACAGTTTTATCCTAATTCAGTATGACTTCATCTTAACTCTGTTACATTTGCAAAGACTTTATTTTAAATCAGTCATTTTCACAAGTATCAGGTATTTGAATTTGTGCATAGGTTTTTTTGAGACACAAACCTACATCAGAGAGTCTGTCTTAAGGACACATGCATCCCTTATTGTGTTTTGGGAGAGGCAGGTAGTCCACCAAAGACCCAAGTAAATATCTTGGTTGAATATGCTGAAAAAAGCCTAACTCCGATCAGTGACTGACTCTGATGCTAAGCCATTTCTGTAGCTAGTTGAATAAGCAGTTAAGGTGATCTCAGTAGTGTGACTCTCATATAATTTCTCCTTCTCTGTGGGAGGAGTCAGGCTTGTTTATGGTCTACTATACAAGTTGCTGTGCCTTTAGTCCTCAGTTTCTTACCTGTGCTGCAACTCACTGCCTGTATAGTTGAGATCTGGGCCTTTGCATCACCCTTGGTGCTATGGTTTAAATGTGTCTCCTAAAATCGTGTGTTGGAATTTTAATTTTAATTTAATTTTAATTCCCCAATTCATATGTTGATAATATTTAGAAGTAGAGCCTTTGGAAGGTAATTAAGATTAAATAAGATCACCAGAGTGGTGCCCCCATGATGGGACTGATGGCTTTAGAAAGAAAGAGCTTAGCTGGCATAGTCTTGCCCTCTCACCATATCATGCCATCACATCATGTCATGTTGCAGCAAGACGGCTCTTAACCAGACGCTGATCAGGTGCCATGCTGTTGGATTTCCTACCCTCCCGAACTGTGAGAAATAAAGTTGTTTTCTTTATCAATTATCCAGTCTCAGGTATGGGTTATAGAAGACTAACATACTGGGGACTTTGGGGAGCAGGAAATAATGATAACATGCTGATATTCCTGATGTCTGATGTACTTTGAATTAGAAACTGTCTTTCTCTGATCCTACAAGTCTCATTCTCTACTTTCAGCAGTGATGCAGTCATGGCAAGACAACCTCCTTTGGAGCTTAGTCATCTCTCCTGGAATCTTGTCCCTCCTTGCCATCCTCTAGGAGGCTGGGGTTCCTCTCTGGAACTGAACTTCTTTACTTCCATTCACTTCTTTTGAATTCTGAGTCTTTACCTATGCCATTTCTCCACCCAGATTGGCCTCTCGTGGGGTTTTCTGTTGGGGGGTAACTTAGAAGGGCCCCACAATTGTTTTAGTACTCTGCTTTTGCCATCTTGAGTGCTTAGTAGTTTTTGAAAAAGGGGCTCTGCCTTTATATTTTTCACTGAGCTCCACAGATTCTACAGTCGGGCTTGCCCTCTCCTTTGGTTGGGTTACATCTTCAAGGCTTAGCCTAAAAATAAAATTTGATTGCTCTCTTCCTCTTTTTACTACTCCTACACGTCTAGCTTCTGCTCTGCTTGCTAGACAGAATTGCAATTGTCCAAAGAAATCATATTAATTTTAATTTTAAAGGCTTCTAGTGGCATTTCCACCAAAGGTTAAAAAGAATCCACTTATTTATGAGGTAAATGTCTGTGTGTGTTTTTTACTTTCATTTTAAGATATCATCATCATTAGCTCAGGCCTTTTAAAGTCTTGAAAATATATTTTCGAGTGACAAAGGGTCCTCACTGTGGTATAAAGGCTGAGGTCAAAGAATCACTTTGTTTACTAGCAGACATTCTATGGGTAGAACGAAGGGAATGTTATGCATTTTCGGTGTCTGCACTTATTTCTACAATTTATCACTCTGGCATTTTTTAAAACCATTTTTAGTGCTGTTTGCAGCTATTGTTTTCCTTTCTTCCTAACCTCAATCTATCACATTTTTGTTCACCATATTACAAACACTGAAAGCATTCATCTTGTGTTTTTCCCTGGGGTCTGCCACCATGAATTGTGCAGTGTATTATTGGATGACTTGGCTGCTTAGACCTAATTTTACTAACTTCATTCTGAAAACGAACATACAGCTTTGGGAGGCAGGAAGAGACATCTGGTCAACAAATCTTTTTGTATTAGTGAACAGAAAAATGAAGCAGCTATATATACACTGCTTATAAGACTGTGGCCACCACCTACATAGTGGAAGAAAAAACTGACACTTGCCAAAATATGAAAGATCTGGAAACAAGAAAATACATTTTTAATAAACCAATTGGATCAGTTGATGATTATTCAAAATTTTAAGGTTTGTAGCTTGTGAGAAACCTGCTAATTATTCTCGTTCGCTTTGTCCTAACTGGTGTGATTTTAGTCAAAGCATAAAGTGTGGGGTAAAGCAAATTACTTCTCTTTTCTTTATGGTGTCAGTGATGCAAACCATTCCCATCATCATTGTTTTCTGAGAGGATGCAAGGAGACACTTCTAGCATCATACAATTACTTCAAACATTGAAGGCCCTTGAAAAAAGATAGACTCACATCCTTTATCTTTTATAGAATATTGTTTATAAACAGTTTGATACATTTCTTGTAGAATGACTTAGTATATATGTGAGAAAACTTACAAAGAGCAAATTTTAGTTTCACGTATCATACAAACTTATTCCTGGCATGGTATACTTCAGGACAATTGTTGTAGGCATGTTATGTTTTTTCTTTTTTTAAACTAGCCCCTGATATCCTTAGCATTTTACTTTTTAAAACTTCCTACCAGGTGCCAATTTGACTTCTCTTTTTTTGGCTTTAGTAACACTAAGTTTTGTTTTAAATAGGCCCAACTAGAAAGAGGGAATTGAACATTTTAGCAGTTGAGATCGTTTGTGTAAAAATAATGACATGCTTTCTGCCTACTAGTTTTGTTCCACGAGAGCGTTATTACCTTTCTCCTTCTCTTTCACTTCTCTTCTACCTTTCTATGTCCAAAAGAGTGTAGTGAACAAGTTGATAAATAAGGTCAGCACTGGGTGCTTTCTGGGGGGATATGATGTTCTTAATACATGACGACAAACCGATGAGCTTGACATTCTAGTTGTGCCTTTTCAGTGTAGGTATAGAAAGAATTTCCATTAATCTAACGTTTCACCTTTAGAGGGATCATGACTATGGATGACTTGAATTTATTTCTGCCAACATGACATTTACAGTCAGTATTTTGCCTATTGTGGCTTTTCAAATAAGTAACAATAATCTGGGTAAGTTAATTGTTACTTTTTACCTTGACACATACACAGAATAAATTTGGCCTCACTGAAGTTTACTATTGAAATAATAAAAGAAAACCAAAAACACTGGAATCCTTAAAAGAAGCCATGATAAGAGCCTTGGTTACCTCATCGTGAATTATATATATAGCCAGTCTGGGCCTTGAAGAAATCAGAATATAAAGAGAATTAAAAAAAAATTAATAGTAAGTGCAGTGTGTCTCAGAATATTTGGACAGCAAATACCCTATTGGCAAAAACCCTATTGCCAAAACGCTGTTGTTACAAGAAAGATAATATGGAAACAACTGGCGAGCATTTAGCCAGCTGTTTACCCCTAGGCTGAGGTGTAGTTTAATAAAATGTGTGAGTTTAATAAAATGCTAGTAAGTAAAAGTGAAATGTGAGTGAGCTATAGGTCTTGGTTGGACTTGAGACTCTACACCTTCTAGCTCTCTTCCCTGTATATAGAACAGACCTGAAACTCCATTGCATGGAAAGGGCATAATTGCCATGAGTTACATGTTTAGTATCTAATAGTGGCTACTCTTCAAGGGATTTTTTAAAATATATATTTAATTCATGTTCCCCAGAGTTATGCACTGAGCAGAAAGAAGTATTAGGAGGTCAGATACTCTTAAGGTACAATTCTTCCTATGACCAAGGAATTGATTATTTACATAAAAAATGAGTCAATTGAAAGGGTAAAATATTTACTTTCTACTCTTTTCCTATTACTGAGAGATTTCCATTGAATTATTCAGTTCTGACTGATAAACTCCTGTTCACATGTTTAAAGAAGTCTAACTTTGAAAATTGATATATTTTTCTCTTAGTGATACAATGTAAACTAATACATATTTTTTGACTCTCACTAAAGAATTTCAGTATTTCTTCTCAGAGTGATCATTTGAGCTAGACAACATGTCAGAGGTTTCTGTGAACTTGATCATTGTCAATGCCATGTGCTCTTCTAAAAAATGAATTTACAATTATGCTTGCTTTTCTAAAATCGTTTTCTATTTTTAAGAATCTTTAAATTCTATAATGTCAGCACTGTTTAAGATCACATTTTTTAAAAAGAAATGTTAATCTATTGCCTGAAAGGACCAGATCATTATACGATGACTCTACAGTCTTTTGCAATATATGTAAATTGCGTTTCATAATCCTACATAATGTCAAAGTGAGCTAGTTTAGTCAAAAATGACACTTATATTAGCTTAGATTGAATCTCATTTTGTAAATATCAGCAATTCATTTTATCAGTTGGAGAATTTGCTGTCAAGGACTTTGACTTTATCTTTGTTAAGCCAAATGTGAAAGGGGCTGGCATACAATGAGATAATTACAATGGATTCTAAGTGATGCCCCCAAAGAATTGTGGAAACACAAGAGAAGAAGTTATATTTTGAAGTCTAAAAGTTAGTTTTCAAATTTATTTATATTTTAACATGATATACTATTTTATTATACTTTATAATATGTCCACATTTCTTCAAATAAAATTTTAAAATTTTTATTTAAAACTTTATATAAACTTTTTTATATTGCTGTCAAAACAGAGGTTGGTAGTCCAGGAACTTGTACACATTTATCCTATGGTTATAGGTGTGTGTATATTTATATCTAGTATTCTAGGGGTGTTGGTATACTTATTTAAGAAAAAGAGGCATAAAGATAGGTCTCAGATCCAGGCGATTAGAACCTAGGCAAGGTTTGGGTATCCGGAATTGGAATGAAGAAAAAAATGTTAAACAAAAGACATGGGCTTTATGAGGAAGTAGCATCTCACTATAGATTATTATTATTTTTTTAATCCCAGGAACTGATTTCTGTGAAAGCAGATGCTGCTTTACAAGCTTGTCTGGCCAAAAGGGACCTATGTGCCCACTGGGGAGGTTCATAATAGAGATTCAACCTTGATATATCATTATAAGAGGCAACGTTCAGTCCCCTTTAGTCAACTAAGCTCATTGCTCTTCATCAGTTGAGAGAGAGGGTGGGGGGGGAGAGAGAGAGAGAGAGAGAGAGCGAGAGATGCATTATAACCTGAGAATCCCTAGAAAATTTTGGCTTTAAAGTCATTGTCACTTTTCTTTCACATTATCAAGATCTTTATTTAGGAGCAATTAAAAATAATTTTAATGCTCCATTATTTATATTCAATTAGAGTTTTATCAACAGTAAAATTTTATGATTAAATTTCCAGAGGAGAGAGAATCAAGATACCTTACTAGACACCGGTAATACGTATCTTACCCGCAGAGAGAAAGAAGAATAGTAAGGAGATTCTTACATCTCGAACAGATCATGTAGGAAAGAATGCTAAGATTGACCAGGGAACTAATAGGAAGCACCCAAGTGGGCAGGGAGAGGGAGGGGTCAGGGTAACTTGCCTGGGCAGGGACAGGCTAACAGCTAGGTGAAGCTCCTGGATACAGGGAATAGCAAAAGAGAAGTCTCAAGGGCTCTACTCTCCAAGATGAGTATTTATGATCTTGGTTACGAGAGAACTCCTGACACACGCAGGTCTTGGGCTTAGCATAGCAAACTGTTTGGAGATTGCACAGAGATATTGTTTTAGGCAGGGAACTCACACAGAATTCCACAGGCATCTGTGCTTCGAGCTACTTGAGCTAGTCACCACTCTGAGAGCCTAGATAGTGGGGAGCTGTGGGCATGGCTGCAGCCACTGCGTGGATCCAAGGAGGGACAGTGGAGCCCAAGTGCTCTCTTGCACCTTTGGTAAGGTCTCTGCTGCCTTGCTGTGGGCTTCTTTGGGGACTGAGAAGGGGGTGACAACATTTTCCACAATTTCTCACCAATGCTGGCTGCCTAGGTAGGATCCCAGCCTTCGCAGTGGCAGGCCCAACGTGACATTTTAAGTTTGACACTAGACACTGCCCTGTTGCCATTTTTCACAGAAAAATATATTTCTCACTGAAAAAATAATCCTATATTTCATATGGACTAAAAAAAGAACCCAAATATCTAAGACAACCTCAAGCAAAAAGAACAAATCTGGAGGCTTCCCATGACCTAATTTCAAATTATACTACAATGCTATAGTAACCCAAAGAGTATGATATTGATTTAAAAGTAGACACATAGACCAATGGAGCAGAATAGATAATCCAGAAATAAAACCATGCAGGTTTTTGACAAAGCAGACAAGAACATGTACTGAGGAAAGGATGTCCTATTAAATAAATGGTGCTGGGAAAATTGGAGAGCCAAGTGCAGACAAATGAAACTGCATCCCTATCTTTCATTATCTTTCACCATCTACAAAAATTAACGCAAGAAGGATTAAAGTGTAAGACCTGGCACTGTAAAACTTACAGAATAAAACTTGTAAAAAACTCTTCTTAACGTTGGCCTAGGCAAAGGCATTACGGTTAACCCCCCAAATAGAATACAATAAAGCAAAAATAACTGAGACTTAAGCTTAAAATTTTCACACAGCAAAATAAATAACCAACAGAGTAAATGAGAGAAAATACTCTTAAACTAATCATTGGACAAGGGACTAATATCCAGAATCTATAAGTAACTCAAACAAATGAGGAAGTAAAAACAAATAATCCCACCAAAAGGTGGGAAAAAGATATGAATAGATAATTTTCAAAAGAAGATATACAAATGGCCAACAAAATGGAAAATGCTTGGCATCTTGAATTATCAGGGGAAATTCAAATTAAAGCCATGAGGAGATACTACCTTATTCCTATCAGAATAGCCATTTTGGTATGGATGTGATAAAAGGGAATATTTATACACTGTTGGTAGGAATGTAAATTCTGTGAAAAACAGTATGGATATTTCTCAAATTACTTAAAGTAGATCTATTCAGCAATCCCACTATTGGTAATTTACCCAAAGGAAAAGGAATCATTTTAAAAAGACTTCTGTAATCATATGTTTATCTGAGCATAATTCATAATTGCATACAGAGTGAATAAACATAAGTGCTTATCAACTGATGAGTAGATAAAGAAAATAACAGACCATGGGATACTATTCAGCCATAACAAAACATGAAATAATGTTTTTCGCAGTAATTTGGATTGAACTAGAAACCTAAGTGAAGTATCTCAGGAGTGGAAAAATAGATTCTGCATATGGTCAGTAGGGGAGCTAAGTAATGGGTATATGGTCAAACAGGGTGGCATAGTAGACTTTGCAGACTCAGAAGACAGGGTGGTGGGAGTGAGGTGAGAGATTGATAATTACTTATTGGGTTCTATTTGGGTGATATGTACATGAGAAGCCTTGTAGTAATCCCTATAGAGTCATCCATGTGTCAAAACTACTTGTACACCCTAAATTTTTTAAAGTAAATGAAAATAAATTTTCAAAAGATTGTAATTGAGAAAGTCAACTGTGTATAAGAGATAATGGAGTCTGAAGTTGTGAAATATGTGTATTCTAAGTGGAAATGCAATTGTTTAACTGAATTTCGGGCCAAGAATACTTGTTATTACTCTTTTTATTCATAAAATATCCAGTGGACTTAACTTCATGAAATATAATTCTTGCAGGGTGAATGTTGACCAGAAAGCAGTGACTTATGGGAAATATATAATACCTCAATTCCTTAGCTGACATTCAAGATGTGATTTGCTTTTAAAAATGCTTAATTAGCAAAATTTGAATACCATTTTTCCAATCAGAATAAGCATAAATAGTACATTAGAATTAAAAGGAATATGGAAATTAGTTAACCTTACATTTAATGGGTAAGGAAACTAAAGGCAAGACAGTTTGAGTGCCTTGTTCAAGGCAACACACCTATTTGATACCAGAACTTGGGCTTGAAACAATTGTTCTAATTCCTCTCTTAGACCATGGTATTATACAGTCATCCAAGGTGTGGAACCACTTAATTTATAAAGTAAAGAAGGAAAATGAGGCAGCTGTGACAAAGCTAGACAATCCTAGGAATATTTCAGGTAAATTTGTTTCCATTGCACTGAATTATCAGAATTATTATTTGTTAGGCAAACTTCAAAAAAGATTCTCAAGCCCTACCACCCTCCATCTCTGTAATGATAGAGGCATTAAAGAAACTAATATGTTATAATGAATACAGTCTTTTTAAAGGCCAAGATTCTCCCTCCCCCCCATTTAGATAATTGGAAGAATAGAGCAATGGCATTAATTCCACAAGAAAGTGGTACTTTCGTTTCCCTGGGAGAATAAAAAATATTGATTAAAAATATTAACTCATGTATTATTTAGTGATACCCTAGTGTGCCCTAATGGATATTTTCTCCCCAATACTTGTCAGATTGTCAAGTTATTTTGAGAAACCTTGGAGAAACTTTCCCCCCATTGTCTGCTGAGGAAATTGGTCACCACTCCCATACACTGCACAATAGTTGGTAGATGGTGTGTGCACTCCCTTTCCTGTAGCATGTCCCATTTGGAGTCCCTGAAGCTAGTCATAGAAATTTGTAAGCTACTTTAATATTTTGGAAGCCTAATGGAAAATGAACATTGTAAATACGCATAAGCTGACAAAAATGTCAAGTAAGTTCTTTCTTTGGTGTTACAGTAACTCAACATATTTATTCATGCTCATCAGAAGTTCTGATTGACAGCCACATATGCCTTTGATAAATAAAGATAGGAAAAGGAATAAATACATATTTAATCAATGCAATTTTTAGTAGACAGTTATCTCCAAACTATAGATGATAAAGGCTATCTTAGATGAGAATCATGGGAATTATAACTTTGTGTATCTAAAGGGGATTTAAGACATGCATAAAATAGCAGGTCTCTGGTTTTCTACCTTTATCCTACCTCTGGGATCTTTAAGATGTTTTTATACTGAAAATGACTTTCTTTTAATATTTAAATATTTATCACTGAATTCAGTAGTATATTTAAAATGATGTTAAGTAATTGACACTGTAGCAAGTAAAAGTTCCTACAAAGGCATTTAAAAGGCTGTGCTTAAAATCTTAGTAAATCAGATTCTTAAAGATAATTACAAAACAAAAAATTGACATTCTTCTACCTTAATTTCATTTTCTTTAAAAGATATCTCTTATACTACAAAATGAGTTATACTACTCATTTTGATGATGCCACTGATAGATTGTGATTCTTCATTTTCAGAAATTTAAAGGGGTAGATACTTTGAATCCTTTCTGGTTAATTGCTGGTCTTTGCTTATTTGTTCTAACCCTCACCTCATTCTTTTTTTCCCCTTTATTAAATCATAACTGTGTACATTAATGCATTTATAGGGCACAATGTGCTGATTTGATATACAATGTGGAATGCTTACATCAAACTGATTAACATAACTATCTCTTTGCTTACTTAATTGCTATGGTAAGGCATTTATTCTCTATTCTTAACAGTTTTGAAACGTACCATTGCATTATGCACATTAGATGGGGACCCACCAAATACACTTCTTCCTCCTGACCCCTTCTACTCCCCTCCCCCTCTGTTTCTTGCTTCTTTCTGGGCTATAATTATGTTTTACCATTAGTGTGAATGTATACACTGGATGCTTTTTGTTCCATTCTTGAGATACTTTACTAAGAAGGATATGTTCCAGCTCCATCTAGGTAAACATAAAAAATGTGAAGTCTCCATCCTTTTTGTGAGATGTAAAGTATTCCATGGTATACAGATACCACAGTTTGTTAACCCATTCATGGGTCGATGGGCATTTGGGCTGCTTCCATGACTTGGCAATTATGAATTTGGCTCTAATAAACATTCTGGTGCAAATGTCTTTGTTGTAAAATGATTTTTGGTCATTTGGACCATTTACTTTTAATTCCTTGTGTAGGCTCCAAACTTCTTTCCAAAAGGGGCATATCAGCTTGCATTCCCACCAGCAGTGTAGAGGTGTTCCCTTCTCTCCACATCCACGTCAGCATCTGCAGTGTTGGGATTTTGTGATGTGGGCTAATCTTACTGGAGTTAGATGATATCTCAAAGAGGTTTTGGTTTGCATTTTTCTGATGATTAAAGAGGATGAGCATTTTTTCATGTGTATGTGGACCATGCACCTATCTTCTTAGAAATTGGCCTGGGAGAATATGTTATGAGGAGGACCCCCCTGGCAATTGAAGCAACACCAAATATATTTTACTGGGATCTAACCAAACTGAAAAGCTTCTGCACAGCCAAGAGCACAGTAAATAAAGCAAATAGATAGCCTTCAGAATGGGAGAAGATTTTTGCAGGTTATGCTTCTGACAAAGGTCTGATAACTAGAATCCACAGAGAACTCAAACTAATCAACAAGAAAAGAGCAAATAACCCAATATCTATGTGGGCAAGAAATTTAAATAGAAACCTCATCTCATTCTTAAAAACATTGCTAAGTCAAAAGAGATACCCCCGAAGATTCATGAATACTAGCTCTTACTCATATTCTCCATTTAAATTCCTGAATCTCTGCTTTAGTTTTCCATGCTAACCTCTCTGATTATTAAAAAATGTTATTCAGACATTACCTGTGTGCGTATCCTCACAATATGAGCAGCTGTTCCTCTGTTTTTTCTTTTAATATTCTGGATCTCAAATGTTAGTGTTTTCCTGATAGTTATATCAATTTGTTGTCTTCGACATTTAATTGTTGTGGTATTAGCCACTGAACTAATTAGCCCATTTTATATTTTCATTTGTCATTTCCACCAGATGATGATGGCAAAAGATTTACTGTCTTGGGTCCTCCATTACCCTCTTTATGCTGCCTTCTGAATGTTAATCTTGACTTCTCTCTCTCTTCCTCAGCTATAATGTCTAATATGTTGCCAAGGGTCCTGTCTGTGGGTCCTATCTCATAGATGCCTCTAAATAAAGCCAATCTCTCCATCCTCACCTCTGCACACCTGCGTGTCGTACTTGGAGTACTAAAGGAGTTTCCATCCACATGCACCTCCTGCTTATACGCCTATCATCCCCCAATGTAGTCACCATACTGCAGCTATTAGGTTTTCTTTGCAAAAAACTTCCATGGCTTTTTATTACCTTTTCTATCATGCTCAAACTCTGATATGGCCAACTTTGTCACCAACCTCATCTGTTATTTTACTTTGCTTTCTCTGCTCTGGCTTTATACGATTTCTGTTAGTTCCTCACACATGTGAACCTGCTTTCTTTCCTCTAGACCAAATAAATCCCTATTCATCTTTCTGGGTTCACTTCCTCTTCCTCTCTTTGAGAAGCCTTGCCTTCTGGACCAGATGAGGGGCCCTACTCTGCCCCTCCAGCTCCCTGACCTTCTCTTGCCACAAAACATTCCTGACCCTTTAATGTGGTTACTTGTTATTTTCTCATCTTCTCAATCATGGTGTCCCTATTACCTTGTTCATTACTCTATCTCCACGTAATTTGTTGAAAGTGAATGTTACTGAAGAGACTCAAAATTGCTTAGTGAGAGGCTGTATTGCACGGTGTTCTTCAGAGTGAGCTTGAGTTTAATGTCAGTTCAGCTGCTTATAAACTGAAACTTTGGGCAAATTTCCAAACTCCTCATGCCTTAGTTCTCCCTGAACCTCTCAGCTCTGATCAGTAGTGGGATGGTGACTTTAGACATATCTCATGGGTTTGCTGTTAGGAGTAAAGGAGTTAAATATGTCAGAGTTGGAACAGGGCCTCCTTGGAGCACTGTTAATGCTATGGGGTTACCTTTTATTATTTTTCTATTATTATTATTGACAGACCATTTGTCCCACTCAACCCCTATTTAAGGCTTGCAAAAGATGAAATCATGTGCATTTACCTCTCTGATTTGCCACTCAAGTTGAAATCCTACCATCTGACCAGGTGGCCTTTTACCCGAGACCCTACATAGCTAATGTTCTGGTGAACCTCTAAGGTGTGTCCTTTTCCTTCTGGTTACAACTATTAATATTTTTGATAATTTATTGATAAAATTCTTACTCTCAATTCAAAATAATCTTGGGCTACCTGAGGGGGGAAAATGTGTTCTATTTTTTAACCAGATCTTTGGATAGGGGCATAACCTTGTTTTGTTAGTCATCTTCTTTTTAATATTTTGGCTATCACTTCTGTTGAGCTCTGCACTTAACAGAGAATCCCAAATCAATTCAATAACAAGAGAAACTCAGTATTTTTAATTAAAAAATCCAGAAGAGTTCTAACTTTAGTTATGTATTCTTGAGATAACACGTATAAGAGAGAGTGGAACTTTTGCAAATACTCCCCATAGGAATCCTCTAAAACTAGAGAAAATAGTGACGCAGTTAGTGGGCAATCTTTATGCAGAAAACTTTGTTTCCCATAGCTTGAGTGTTAATTGACTGACTATAGATGGAAGAGTACAATTTTTTCTTATCTTTTTCTGGGTCTAAATTCATAGCAGATGATAGACTGCCTTCATTTATTCATTGGGGTTTCATTGAATACCTCCTGTGTATGTGGCAATATAGATAAGTAGACCCAATAATAAAAGAAATTTTTGAGTTTTATAACGTCTTACTGAACAGATAAATAAGTAGATAGGTAATTAGAATTCAGTCTGATAAGTGCTATTATATGCATATGCAAAAGATGCTGTGGAAATTCAGAGAGGGGCCATTGGTCTTGAAGAGCTCAAAGATGGCATATGAGTGAATGATAGATGGAATTTTTTTGAAATGATAAGGATATATTAGATCATACAATAAGAAATTCAGAGTTACAGATTCATGGCCTCACTGGGAACTCAGGCAGGACCTGTCCTCTTTCTGCTTAGACTTCCTGTCATGGTTATATTGTGGCTACAGAAGTTTCACAGAATCCCATGAATAAGAGGGTTTGGGATATTTCATTCCATATTTTTTTCTTTTTTGCTTTTTTCTCTCTTTTTCTCTATCTCTTTTTTGAGACAGATGTCACTGTGTCACCGGGATAAATGTCATCATATTCACCATAGCCTCAAACTCTTGGGCTCAGGCTACCCTCCCACCTCAGTCTCCTGAGTAGCTAGGACTATAGATGTGAGCCATTGCACCCAGTTAATTTTTCTATTTTTTGTAGAGAAGGGGTCTATGTTCCCTAAGTTAGTATTGAACTCTTGGCCTAAAATGATCCTGAGATATGGAACATTTAAAGCCAGGGAGTCACATGTTCTAAGTTTTGTTTTAGAAAGTTCACTTTTGTTGCCAAGTAGGCAATAGATTGGGAAGAGGTGAGGCTGCGGGAGATAAACCAGTTAGGTGGATATTTCTTGCTAATAACAGCCACACTTACTGAGTGGTCACTATGTTCCAGGTATACTTTCAGGCACTTTACATATATTAACTTTATGTATATTAATTCATTTCATCTCCATAGCAGTCTGATGAGGCGGGTTGCTATTATTCTCTTTTATCGTCTCAGTTAATACATAGATTAAGTAAGAGATTTAATAATTGTTTAAGGTCATAAATCCTTAAGAGACAGAGATGAGATTTGAATCCAGATAATCTAGCTCCAGAATCATCCACACTCTAAACTATGAACATATGTTGCTGTTTTGCAAAACAATCCATAAAAAAGATGAATGGTGCAAAAGAAATAGCATTGGGGCTAGAAATGAGTGGATGCTTGGAAACATACTAAGGAACTAGGAATTATAGGTCTTGGTGCTTTGCTAGGGGGACAATAGGCAGGAAAGTATCATTAGCCTCTGAAATTTATGGCTTGGGCAATTGGATTGGTGGAAATGCCATTTATTGGGATTCTAAGAAGGGAGCTGATTTTGATGGGAAAACATGATGAGAAGACTTTTATGAGATCTCTGTGAAACATCATAGTGGGATGTTCAGTAGGGTGTTGGAAATATAGATATGAAGCTGAGATCGGGGATAGACATACAGACTGGAGAATTATGGACATATATATGTGTGTGTGTATATACTATATATATAAAATACATGCATACACACATATCAAACATAGTTAAAGCAAAAGATATGGTAAGTGGGTGAGGTTCATAATAGGAGAATTTTTTTGGGGGGGGGCGGGACAGAGCCTTAAGCTGTCACCCTAGGTAGAGTGCTGTAGTGTCATTGCTTGCAGCAACTTCCAACTCCTGGGCTTAAGAGATTCTCTTCCCTCAGTCTCCTGAGAAGCTGAGACTACAGGTGCCTGCCACCACACTCATCTACTTTTTCTATTTTTAGTAGAGAGGGGTCTTGCTCTTGCTCAGGCTGGTCTTAAACTGATCTCGAGCAATCTTCCCACCTTGGCCTCTCAGAGTGCTAGTATAGGCGTGAACCACTAAAATAAACTAGAAAAAGAAAACGAACCTTTTTCTAGTTTATTATTATTATTATTTTTTGAGACAGAGTCTCAAGCTGTCACCCTGGGTAAAGCACCGTAGCATTACAACTCACAGCAACCTCAAACTCTTGGGCTTAAAAGATTCTCTTGCCTCAGTCTCCCAAGTAGCTGGGACTACAGGCACCTGCCACAATGCCCGGCTATTTTTTGGTTGTAGTTGTCATTGTTGTTTGGCAGACCCAGGCTGGATTCGATCCTGCCAGCTCTGGTGTATGTGGCTGGTGTCTAAACCGCTTGAGCTACAAGTGCCGAGCCAATAGGAGAAATTTTAAAGTAAAATGAGAGCTGAAAAGAGAACTCTGGAAAAATCTGACATTGAAAAGAGGGGTAGAGGAGATGATTCCACAAGGATACTGAGCAGGATGAAACAGGAGTAGGGGAAACATGAGAAAATCCACAGTCTTAAAGAGGAAATGGTCAAGGGTTAAGGCTACAGAGAAGTCATTCTGCCATCAGAAAATTCTCCAATGATTTAGAAATAAAGAAGTTGATAATTTTGGTGAGAATAGTTTCCATGGAGTGCTTATTATAAAAGTTTAAGATTGCACTGGATTGAAAATTAGCTGACATCTGACAAAGTATAGACAACAAATCTATATAAATCTTTCAAAAGTAATTTTACAAAGTTTCAGATGTTACTCTTTAGTCAAACTATTAAGCTATGTCTTCTGAAAATAATTTTGCTACCCCAGAGAATAAGACAGGATTATTTACCTATTTATGAGCAAAACCCCTCTATTTTATTTGTATTTTCTTTCCATTCAGTCTGATGCTGAGGAATTTTCTATTTAGTAAGATATTGGAATACTAAGAATTTTTCCCATTAGCATATCTCTCTGGTGTGTGAAATTGTACCATGTACAGTGCATGATTTTGAGCTTGTGACCTCTTCAGTGGGATAACAAATTAATCTTTGGTTTTAGTTGTTAACCCTTAAGTGACAGTGAGTTTATTAGGTTTTATCCTGGAAGTGGTGAGCCAAGAGAAGTTTCCCAGGGTTAACTCTTGATGGAAGTTGGTGAAGGAAGAGGCATCGAAAGAAGGAAAAGCAGCTGGAATCTGGTGTGGAGGTTGTGTCTGAAGTGATAAGAGCCCTGGGATTGTATGTAATGTATTTGGGTGCAGGGGTAGGTGGGTGGGAGAATAACAGTTCAGAAGATAAATTATAAGTTTCCTCAACTTCAGCTCTGCATAGAGCTCACTCCCTATGCAGGTCGCCACTGCTCTGGCTTTCTATAAATGACCTTGGATTATTAGTGTAATTCCAGTAGAATGTAAGTGTCTATTAAATGAGGAAAATTTTATGTTTTGTATAAATATAAACAGTAGTGCAACAGTGCCTTCCAAACATCACACTGTCAATAAATACTTCCTGTGTGAATATACATGGGTTGGAGTGATTCTCTAGTGTTTTTTTTTGGCTGTAGAGACACCACCTTTTAATTGCTTTCAGCTGTGATGAAGACTTTAGGTGTGTATTTGCATGTATAGGCAATATTGTGGCTGAACAACAATGTCTACTGTAGTGCTCAGGGTGATATCACTGGTAACTATTTTTTTTTTCATTCACCCAGAAGAATTAATGGAGAGTATAATAAACTACATATCCTAACTACTTCTTACCTCAAGTAACCAGTTTAAGAGATAACATATAAATATGTTTCATAAATATTATAGTATTAACATACTTAGAGCTTGGAAAATGAAATTTTGATTTTGGAAATTTAGTAATACGTCTAGCTTCTTACGTTTTGTGCCTATAACTATCAGAACTGATGTCATGTAGCCATGACTAATGACTTGAACAGTCTCAGGCTTTGAAGCCCATTTGATCTCTGGGTGCCAGGCCCACAGGTGGCCCATGATTGGTGCAGTACTGCCACCTGATTCCCCTTCATTTACCAGGAGTGCCAGATGTCCACAGGGATTGCACCAGCTGAAGAGAGATGTCTTACCAAATGCCATATTCCCTTCCCAGCCCTGTCTGATTTCCATACCTCTGATCCACGCTAAGCAACAATATTCAAATTCAAATTTTTTGTGTGTGATATACCTAGTCTTGGCATCATGATACTCTCACTGCTCCAAAGGAAGAATATATAATAGAAGTCTATGACATCTGATTTTGACAAAATAATGGAAAAAAATATTAAGATAGCTTGAGAGGAGATATTTTCTTTATTCTTTTCTCAATGGTCTGCTAATGTTGCATCAAAATATCATCTATATTATAGATATAGTGAGTAATGAAGATCTTGTAGCAAAGGTTTTTGATGGAAACTCTTGTTATGGCGATGACATTAAGAGAAAAATTTCAATTAGAAATATAATACTTTTGCTCTCCCTCTGATAAAACTGAGAAGAATGCCAGGCCCTTCACCAAGCATGTCTGAAAACTCAGATTTCTCTGTGTGGGTAAGAGATCAGTTGTTAAAAGGCATGTAGCTTGGTAAAAGCAGCTCTTTTATTTAGGCACCATTTGGATAATGATAAAGAAGAAACTTAATACTGGCTATTTTTGAGAGGGAGGCATTCTGCAAGTTATAAGGTAGTTAGACAATTTTTTTAAATCCTCTATATGGGTTTACAATAGGAAGTCTTGAATTTCAGAATTAATACTTGTCACCTGTGTGTGTGTGTGTGAATGTGTGTATATTTAATTTTAAAGACATACTGGCCTCAGATTCTTTGAGTGTTTGTTAATAGGTATCACTGATGGTCAATTGAAGGATTCCCTTCCATTGCAGAAATGTTCTGACGAGAGAACGATGGGTAGATCCTGAAGAGAGATTAATCTCTCTGGACCCAGAGTAGACCTCCCAGAAAGCGAATGGGAGGTCCCTTGGAAGACTGAGGCAGTTTAAGGTCTGAGAAGAAGGAGATCATACGAGACAGGAGATGAATTGATTGAGATGGTTTTAATTTCTTGGATCCTTCTTTCTATATCCCACTAGGTGACAAACCGTATTTGTCGTACTTAATATATAAATTTAAGCTTTGCCATAAGTTTTTATTCTCTTGAATTTTTCCAGCTTTTCAGAATTCTCATACACCTGAATGTTATAATGGTGAGGATAAAAGAGGGAAGTTAGGAAAGTGAAGCCGACCCCTACATCAAACTTTGTGCTGCGGCCTGAGTTACATTATACAGAAGACAAAATACTATAAATGTATCCTGGGACTGCTGCCTGGAGTCAGAAGGGAAATTGGCATAAGATGTTCAGAGGAGCCCACAGTGTTATAGAGAAAGCATACGATATTTACAGCACAATAATGAACTCAGAATAAGAGTTTGTCAACCAACTGGGGTTTACATATTTTTAATACTTAAGAAAAAGAGAAATGCATTGCATGTGCAGAAAGGCTGTGGTGTAGCCAGGGTTTGCAGTAATGGTTATCTGTGGGCTCCTAAAGTTCTGGTAGTTCTTGAGTCTCAGGCTGCAGGCAAAACAAGCTCTCTTCCATGTTACTACTGTTGTTCTCATTGTTTGAAGCCACGGGGAGACACTCTTTACTCTGTTCCCAAAGGAGTGATCCAGTTCTTCCCTTTTAGTTCATTAAGATATAACTTGATGTCTAATCTGTTCATCGGTGACACATGTAAGTACCAATTATTGGTCATTGTCCTTATAAAAAGTCCTGGAAAATATCTTAAAGCTTCAGCCCGGAGAATATCACACTTTAAAAAGTCTTGTCTTTCCACTTGGTATGTTGTTTATGGATTTTATTTGTACAGGGCTTGTCAAATACAATGCAATGAAAGCATTAGAGTATTCTAATTCACTGTGGTTCAGCAGTCAGTGAGGAAACACCCAGAAGCACTTTTTTTTTTTTTTTTTGAGACAGAGCCTCAAGCTATCCCCCTGGGTAGAGTGCCATGGCATCACAGCTCATAGCAACCTCCAACTCCTGGGGTCAAGCGAGTCTCCTGCCTCAGCCTCCCAAGTAGCTGGGACCACAGGCGCCCGCCACAACGCCCGGCCATTTTTTTGGTTGCAGCCATCATTGTTGTTTGGCGGGCCTGGGCTGGGGATTCGAACCTGCCACCTCAGGGGTACGTGGCTGGCGCCTTAGCAGATTGAGCCACAGGCACTGAGCCAAGACAATGATCTTGTAACTCCATTTATGTGGAGATATAAAAACTGATTTCATCTGGCAACAGTACAAGAAAAAGCACAATAGATTAAAAATTAGCTATTAGATTACATCATTACTCCAGAACAGCTGGAGTAATACACAATGTCATTGTCTTACTCTTTCCAAGTATCAAAGGTTAGTTACATTTCCTACTAACATTGGTAAATTAAACTATGATTACTGCAATACTAAGGAATTTCAGTAGCTATTTTTAAGTATTTTCCAATCTAAATAAAGATACTTTTTAAAAGTCTGTAAGTATGAAAAAGTAAATAAATGTATTATATTTAACTTACTGAATGAATGTATCAGTTTTCAGTGCATCTACTTTGAAAGTTTTTGAGACGATAAGGATTACTCAAAACCATCTTTCTGGGCAGCACCCATAGCTCAGTGGGTAGGGCGCCAGCCACATACACTGAGGCTGGCAGGTTCGAGCCCGGCCTGGGCCTGCTAAACAATGACAACTGCAACCAAAAAAATAGCGGGCATTATGGAGGGTGCCTGCAGTTCCAGCCACCTGGGAGGCTGAGGGAGAAGAATCACTTAAGTCCAAGAGTTTGAGGTTGCTATAAGCTGCAAGCTCTACCCAGGGGGATGCAATAATGTCTCCAAAAAAAAAAAAATCTTTATCTTAGCTAATTAATTAGTAAAATAAAAAAGCTATAATTAACATTGAGAATAAATGTTTTCTTCTTCATAAGACCAAAAAATAAATAACTCAATTACAAACCACACAGAGTATGAGGCTTTCCAGACCAAGTCTAATTTAGTTCTCTAAAATTAATGGTACATAAATAAATATGGAGACACTAGCATCTCTGTTTAACTATTAAATAAATATAGCTCTGTCCCTCACCTTTAGCAGGGCAAGTGGTCCTGCTGCTCTCTAGGCACTGAAGATATCTAAAAGTTTTCTACAAATGCACTTCAAAATGTTTTTCAGGAGTAAAAGAAAAAAAAAAACTACTGGTTATAACAAAAACAATCATGCTTGGAAGACATTCCATGAACTTATAAACTGAATTTTCCCCAAATATGTGTTCTATACTCATTCAATAAATTCAAAGGTAGTGTCATTAAGTAGATGACCCCTCTTCCATAGATCAGAGAAGTAAATGGTTACATAGTTAATTATTAATAACCACTCCCACTAAAGCAAAATATTCACCAAACTTGCAACCACTATCTACTATCACCATGTGGCAGAGAAATAGAAATATTTCAAATCAATTTTTTGTTTTTCTGGAAGAACGGCTTTTAAAAATTTAATATTATATTGATAACATCTTTTAAAAAGGAAAATTGATCAATGAGAGGTAAAAATGCCCACCCCAGCTATTAAGTCTTTCCATTTTCACTAATTAGCAGCAGTAATGGTCCCTATTTCCTCCTCCCACAAAGGCCTCAAAAGCCACATGAATCCAGGCTAGGCAAGTATCATCACTTCAGGGTAGCAAGTAAGTGGGGACTAAACTACCTGTAGGAGCTCCCACACCAAGTTTTGACTGCAAAGCTGCCACTACAGTCCCTGTCTCCCTCCTGCTGTTGCTATGAGAAATGCAGAAGAGGTGCTACAAATCTTCCCATTTTTCCTAACGAAAGCCAGGAATCCAAATTACACAAAACCATCCATTTAATGTTGGCAGCTAAAAAATAAAAACAAAAACAGTGTAGATCAAATAAAAAGTATCTGCAACTGAATTTGCTCTTCCACTATACCAGCAGTGCTAGTTACACTGCAATTATACTCTAGGAACAGAAGCATTAGTAAGAATCTCAAATATTTGACACCTAAACCCTAAATATTCCTCTCCACCTGAGTAACCTGACTGTTACTATGTATTTAAGATTTCATGTTGAAGACAAATTCTCCATGTAGTAAAGAAAGAACATAAGTGGTGGTCTTTCTCCCCTGAAGATAAATTTTGGAGTTAATTTTTTAAATACATTATTACTGAAATGTACTATTATATTTTAAAATACACATTTTAAGAAAGAAATCAAAACAACACTGAGGTGGGTGAATTAAATTCCTAACTCAAATAAATCTGTAAAAACATTTTCTGTGCATTACAATTTATTCTTTAAAAACACTATAATTTTACAAACTATGTTACTTGGGTAAGATGAAGTGTCAAGCAGCTCGGTCCTTCACAAGCAGCCACAGAGCTTCTCAGTCTTTAGGTAAAGCATTAGCACCTAGCAATCCAGATAGACCACCTCACTTTAGCAACATGAAAGAGAAAAAACAGATGAAGGGGGAAAGAAGTAATAAAATTGCTAACTGGCAAAGTATTTCTGTTATGTCATGATTAAAAGTGCCACAGGATCCTAAGACTCAATGCAATTTTCTTTACTGCTTTACCTCTACTAAGAAGATTAGATGGCTAACAAGGATAAACTAGCAACACCTTTTATTTGGAAACACAATCTGCTGCACTGAAAAAGAAAGGTTATGTGGGACATAACTCAGATTTAACCTTATGATTTTACTTTAAAATCAAAATTTTCAACTTAAAAAATAAGCTTTATTAGTCAAAATCTTCTCAGAGTTTTAATTGGAAAAGATAGCCCACATATATGTTAATAGCATACTTAAAAAAAAATCCTTTAAGAATAATGCAGTGTAGTTAAAAAAACAAGAAAGTTTTGTCAATGCTGGGTTTCACCAGTTGACAGCTATGTGACTTTAATCAAGTTGTTTATATACTGAGTTTCATTCTCTCATTGACTAAAAAAAAAAAAAAAAGGATAAACACTAGCTACTTTAATTCCTGTTGTGAGAAGTGGGATACATCTTGGATGCACTGTCATTCCTTCTTTTATCTGAAACTTGAATCAGTCCCATTTCGCCACTAGTTTAAAACACTTTTGACACAGCAGCTACACAGACAAGTCAACACTTCCTGAGGCAGATCTTTTCTTTTTCATACTTCTACTACTTTCTTTTACTAAGCTAAAATCAGCTTCCTTGTTACTTCAACCTCATCAATCCCACTCCAGTGTAAATCCTACTAATGTAGCTAATTAAATTGTCACTAGACTCTAAGGTCCATGAGAACTGAGGCTATCTCTGTTCAGTACTGAAACTCCAGCACCTAGAGCAAGGATAAGCATATAGCAGGTGTACAATAAATATTTGTAGATTGTGTGACTTCTGTGCAGTACTTACTAATTGAATACTGAGAGGCCCTCTAATATAAGCACAGATGGGTACATTCCTGGAGGTGATCATTTAATGTTTAAGGTTTAGAAGTTGAAATATAACCAAACGCATGCTGTTTGTTAAAAATCCTTTTGGATATAATAAATGAAAAGCAACTTTGCCATACTTCTAATGGCAATGCCATTCAATAATACAGATAAAAGTTCCCTCAAAGCAATAAACTTCCTAATGCCTCTATAACTCTTACTCACATCTTTCAGATTTACCTAAATTTCAAGTCTGTATTTTTTAAGTCTCACAATGATACACAACCCTGCTACCAGTTATTCTACAAGTTTCAAAATACTAACCCAGTCAAATTTTATCATCTGAAAGCTACCCAGAAAACATGAGAATTAAAGTTGTGATAGAATATAAGAATCTGTAACAACTTTTTCTCATGACTTTCTCAGCAGCACGCTACTATAAACATCTTACTGCTTAACTACTACAATCCATTTATAATTTAGTCACTTATATTCCAGAGATTAAACGTGGGTTTCATAAAGTATGTTCCACTTCATAGAGCCAGAAATCAAACAGTGAACAGCCAGTTCATCATCCTCTGCAAAACTATGGAAATATTTCCATAATAAAGTATCAATAGTTTAAAGCTGCCATTCTGTGCTCTTAGCCTTAACAGGACATAATTAGTGAGGTATACCTTCCACATAGGCAAGTCAAGGCTCCATTCCAAATGTAAACTATTTGTGGATTATCTGGCTCACTGATGTTTGAGACTATGGTAGAAAATTAGTGATCCAGAAATCGGTGACTTTCTCTAAAAAGCAGTAGGTAAAGCTAATATATGATCGAAATAATTTTAAGATAAAGGGCAAAACCCCAAAGGTTCAAACATTTAAGTAAAAACAAGTTAAAGGAGGGCAGAAAGAAATTAAAAATGCAACTTTTAAAAAAGAAACAGCCCTTTCCACTTGACAATAGCAAGCTTTTTCTAGACCAAAGTGGATGAATCCTAGCCCTACCAAACTGACTTTCTACTTCCACTTCTTTTGTAATGTTAAAAGAAAACTCACACATTACTCAAACATGTATACTAAATAAATTTAACCCATCAGGTCCAAAAGGGCTTTTAAAAGTTAAAATCACCACCTATCATCAAAATATTATCTACCATCTGCAGAGTGACTTCAGGACCCTGTGAGGAACTTACAGCCATAGAGACTAAATGCCTGATGGGCAGTCTGGGTTTGTGCTACAGAACCTCCCCCAAAGGGCAGATGACATTAATACAAAAAGTACAGAGAAACACCCAAAGTACAGGCTCCCAACTCCCTTCTAATTCCCTGAGTGTGGAACATACTCCTCTGACATCTGCCCTGAAAGCCAAAACTTTTTTACTTTGGCAAAAGCCTCAAAGTAAAAGAGGCTTCCAATGGCAAAACAGAACTGACCTGGGCTAGGAGCACACCCATAACTGTCTGTACAGTGTCCAGGAACAATTTCTCAACGTGGCCAAGGTGATCGTACAAAGCCAGTGAGTGACACGGCTGCTCTCAATGCAGCAACCACACAGAGAGTTTCTCAACAGTCCCAGAAGCGACTCCTGGGGATTAGGGTAGGCTTCCCTTCTATTTTCAACATGCTGCTTACAAAGAGACAGCACTTCGAGGGCCCATGAGCCGTTCGGAAGCAAAGAAAATGTCCACTATTTGCCTCTAGGGCCCTGTCCAGGGTGGGGACAAGACTTCACCAGTAACAAGGACTGGGATATAAAGAAGCCTTTGCCCTTCCCACTCAACCAGACAGCAGCATCCCGCCCAGGCCCGGATTCCCCGCAGCTAGGGTCCCCGAGCCTCTGCCATCCCCCGCAGCCTCCTCCTCACCTGATCTTGTAATTCGGGAGGGTGTGCTTGCGCTTGATGATTTTCTTGAGCTGGTTGACAATGATGGAGGTGAGCTGGGGCATGGGCCGCCCTTCAAACTGGGAGCGCACCTCAAAGTCGATCAGCGGGTCCTCCACGAAGGAGAAGAACCAGTGGGTGAAGGGCACGCGAGTGAAAACCAAACGCAGCCTCCCTACCACTCGGGACAGCTTGACGAACAGGTAGGCGGACTTGCCGAAGACCAAGTCCACGTCGATGGCCAGGTGGAAGCCCCCGTTGTACTCCACCTCTGCCTCGAAGGCCAGCTCATCGGGGCAGGAGGTAGGTAGCGCCTCCCCCTCAGGGTCCGCCTCTCCGGTGGTCGAGGGCACGACGGGCCGGACGAGCCGGATGGTCTTGATGAAGGGCACCGTGTCGCCCAGGAACACCTCCCGCAGGCTCAGCCCCTCTAGCAGGCGCCCGGCGGTCTTGGTCTGCAGCAGCTCCTCGAACTCCACCTTGATCTTCTTAGTGACCCAGCGGCGGGTCAGCGCGGTGTCCCGCAACTCCCGGAACAGGAACAGGATGGTGGCGTTGAGGAAGTAGCAGGTCTCCCGCGTCGGCGGGGCGGGGGTCTCGGGGGCTGGAGCCGGGGTCGCGCCGCTGTCGGGGGCCCCGCCGGAGGGCTCTTCCTCCCGGCCGCGGCCATAAAGGTACTCCCGCAGGGGGAGGCCTGGCACCGGCTTGAGGTAGCGGAAGCCGTCGCCCGCGCGGGCGGCTTCATGCGGCGGTGGCTCGGGCTGTTTGCGGTACAGCAGCAGGAATTGGGCGAGGAGCGTGAGGAAAGAGCCCAGCACTGCCGACACCAGAATCATGAGCAGCAGCCCCATCCCGCCACCACCTCCGCCCGGGCCGCTGCTCCCGCGCCGCTTTCTTCACGCCGCCGCCCCCACTGCCTCCATCTTGAGGACATCGGGTGGCGGGGTCCGGGCGAGCGGCTGCCTGGGCCTCGTCCAGGGGGTCCGGCCGGCGCGGTGCGGCTCCAAAGCCCGCAGCGGCCCGCGCCTCCTTAGACGCTCCCGCAGGGCCGGTGTGGCGGCGGCGGGGGCGGGGGCGGACGGCGCCTCCCTCGGACCTCCGCTCATTGGCCGAGCGGGGCGTGACGTCGACAGCGTACTCGTTCCCGCCGGCGGCGCCGGGCAGCCGGCATCCGGGCGCGCGGGCGCGGGTCCTGCTTCACCTCCTGGGCGCCCTTCCAACCCCGCCCCCCGCCAACATTCCACACCGGGACGGCGCGCGCCGCGATCCACGTGGCTTTCCCTCCTGGAGCCGCGGTCGGGATCTGGGAGGATAGCTGCAGGCTCGGGTTGTAGGCTGAGGCGGTCCGGCGCAGGCTTGGAGCGTTCTGGATGCCGGTCGTCCAGTTGTCTTCCAATACGCCCATCCCCCGTCGCTGGCCTTGGTCCCCGCTGCCACCCCTGCAGCAGCGTCGTTCTTTCCTGCAGTGTGGTTCTTCCTATCGCGCCCCTGAGGGTTGGGCTGGCCAGGGCGCTTTCCCTGCAGGGCAGCGCCACAAGGGTTCTGAGCTGGCCGTTCGGACACTTGCCAAGCAGACCGCAAGAGAGGACTGACTGCCACGGATACTGCCATCGCTGACCGCCAGGCCGACCCGCAGACGCTCTGCGTCCGCGCAGGGTGGGTCCTGGGAGAGGGTGTTAGAGCAGAGAGGGCGTGCGACGCGAACTAACTTTTCCACGTAGGTGGATCTTCAAAATTTAAACAAGCAAAAAGTTTAAAGAAGAGTCGTGAGGAGTGAGGAGGAGTGAAATGAGCTTGTCAGGTGATTGGAAGATGAAGAGTGACTCACTGCCACACTCTTGTTAAACCTCCCTGTGTATTACCACATTTAGTCCTACATATGGGGACACCAGCGCAGAGAGCCTAAAGAAGTTGCCATAGGGTCACATAGCAGAGCTTGGTTTGTCTAACACTGAAACCTAAGTTTTTGGTTGCTATTCTGCACCATAACACCGAATTTGCTAGAGTCCTAAGGGAGCTGGTCGGTTCTCTGCTGCAGTGGAAGAAGGAAAAGTTGGAGAGGGCCAGGGAATTTTGTACAGGGTAGCACCTTGACCAAAGTCATAGAGTTAATGAAACCAGGTTGCATGTACTCCTCAAGCACACTGGCTACTTTGTTATTACATCATAAATGCATATCCCTCCCACACTAGAGGGAAATGGATGACTTTTCCATACCTAAAAGTCAGGCAATTCTGGTTGTATGTAAAGAGCTCCACTCTAGTTCATGAAAATCTTGAAGCCAAGGATTCTCTTGGCTCTGGATTCTACAACAAAACCAGTTTTGACCTAGCTGGGGAAGTTACAGAACTTTGGGATTATGCTGATCTCAGCTTAACTTTTTCATGGCCAGGTGTAAGCCAGAAAAGCTCCCATTATGAAGAATACACAAGGCAAGTGCCTGCCTAGGAACCATGCTCAAACTGTTGTGGGAATTTCTAGGAGCTTCAAGCAACTTCTGGTTTCCTGTCACCCCTGGCACCTGGCCTTTGCTTCTGGGCTGTTCATCCCAAATGCAAAATGTAGACTCTTTCTCAATTTCCACCCTAAGCCTACTCATAACATTTATGCACCATTATAGTAAATGTTAAAGAAGCCAGAAGTGGGGGAGAGTGAAGGAGGAGGTCTTCATATTCCTGAGAAACAAAAACCTCATACTGTGTATGGATGCATCCTGGATCATAAAGTATTTTTCACCCATCTCCCTTCCCCACAGAGTTAATGTTCTTCCTAAGAATGAGTCTTCAGTCTCATTCTCCGTCTCAAAGTCTCTTCTCTCTCCTCCCCTCCTCCCACCTCTTCCTTACTCTTCAGAATACCTCTGAAAATCCCAAATCTTTTCTGTTTTACAGAGTCATTCAATTCCCCAGCAAATGGTGTCCCCTCAGAGACCACACTCCAAATCTATGAAGGAACTCAGCAAACCTTTTGGAAAGATAAAAGAAACATATTGTCTCTTGTGTTAAAAATGGCTAACAGTAACTAAACATAATAACACAGAAAATTGACTATGCTGGGCACAATGTTAAGCACTTTGTTATTTAGAAATACTTAAATTTTTTAAAATATGAGTTTTTATAAAGTCAAGAGTACAGTCATATGCTGCGTAACAATGTTTTGATCAACAACAGACCACATACAGGATGGTGGTCTTATAAGATTATAATATGGCATGTTACTGTAGCTTTTTTATGTTTAGATATGCAAATACTTACTACTGTGTTACAGTTACCTACAGTATTCAGTACAGTAACAAGCTGTACAGGTTTCTAGCCTAAGAGGAGCAGGCTGTACCATGTAGCCTGGGTGTGTAATAGGCTATACCGTCTAGATTTGTATAAGTGCACATGATTGCACATGATGAAGCTGCCTAAGGGCTCAGAACATATTTCTGTCCTTAAGCCATTTATGATATTTGATATTTAAATTAAAGGTGATACTCGTGACAATTTCAGTGTTAACATGGCCTTTGTTTTATGAAATGATGCTATGTTAATAGAAACTTTTTTTAATGCTATTCCCTGGAAGAATATAAATTCAGCAACCCCCATCTCATTTTAATGCTGGTTTACAAAAACTCAAAAGTCTGAGAACCACTGGCCCCAGCTCTGAAAATCTATGGTTCTGAGCAGGTATTTGGAGGAAGTAGTTGTACTTCCCCTTCCTGCTGACCTTTTAATGTATTTTAAAAGATGCTATTGAAATGAAGCTGCCCCAACAGCCTCATGGGAAGAATTCACTTCAAGAGTAAAGATGTTGAATACCAGAAAATGGATTACGTGTGGAATTCACATTCTCTCCGACTAGCGGGAGGCACAGACCACTAATGTTGCTTGACTCTGAATCATTCCTGGTGACCACCAAGAAGGATGAGAAAGCCAAAGCAGAAAATGTGGAGAGTCTGGGAGTAGCATGAAAGCCAATCTGATGCAAAATGACATAAAATAATGCAAATGTACTAAAATAAGAGGAAAAACGTTGAACTGAGAATGTTTGCACAACAAATGTTACATCATTTACTCACACTTGGTGAACTATGAGAATTTGAATTTGGTTATTTTTTCAGCATCCAACAAGTGCAAGGCTCCAGAGATACTGAGTGGAAGGACAGAGTCCCTACCCTCAAGGGTGCCAGGCCTAGGCGAGAGCAGAAACACACCTACATAACTCTGATGAAAAGAGACCGTGCTCTAGTAGAGGTACATACAAGATTTTCTGGGATCAGAGTGCTGTGGTTCAGGGCAGGAATAGTTCATTGCAAGCAACAGAAACTGGCTAGCTTAACTGAAATGGATTCATGTTAAGGATACTAGATTCTCCAAAAACTCAGCTACAAGATGTTCACCTGGGCCTCTCTTAGAAACCCAAGTGAAAAGGCTATTTCATACCTCTCTCTCATTCCCCTCCCCAATCCCCCACATTTTCTATCTCCTCTCCCTACAAACCTCAACCCCAAATCCACTTAACTTGTGCTCTGGATCCTACCTGCCTCCAGGGTTTGTCTCTTTTTCCTTGGCATAAAAACCAGAGTCAGTCTCTCCAGTCTTAAAAAATGAAAACAAAAAAAGCCAAAGAACATCTTCCAATAAGCCCCTCCTCCTTCACCTTTTTCTTTTGTCTTGCCTACAGAGCCAAGTTTTTAAAAGGAGTAGCCAGTTTTTTCTGCTTGCTTAATTCCTTGACCCACTGTAATCTGCCTTCTACCCGAAGCCAACCCTCTCTTCCCACATGAACCTATTTGTGCCAAAGCCTGGTGACTTCCTTGTGGCCACAACCAGTAGTTTTTTTTGGGTTCCTGTCAGAGTTCTGAGGAACATATGACAATACAGATCATTCTTTCTTGAAATCCTTCCATCCATCAACAACACCGTGAAGAGGACCAAGTAAAATCAAATTTGACACATACTCTCTCTCCCCTTTTCGGTTGTCAACAAGAGAAACAGTCACTAAAGTTGCCTGCCGCTTCTGTCTAGAGATAGTGATGTGAAGGTGCCTTGGAGAAGATCTGTGAAGAAAGCCCTGGGAGTAAGAGGATTCCCGAGTGCAAGACCTTCAATGCTAAAATTAGAAAAGTCCTCGGGAAACTGGGACACGTTGGCCACCCTTCCTGGGTGGTCTCTTTAAGATTGAAGAAAACAGGCATGTTGGTTCCTATCCTCCTGGGGAAAAAAGAAAGTAGGCCATACCAGCCCACACCCTCTGGGCTGACGGAAGGAGACAGGCAAATATATATTCATAAGAGCCAAGGAAACTCCTGGGATTAAGGACAGCAAGACTTCGATTCCTGCCTTTTTGCTTTCTAAGATAACAGCTATATGGAGATATAATTCATGTATCATCTGCCTCATATTCGAAGTGTACAGTTGAAAGCTTAGAAGTTTTTAATTTTGTTGATGACCAGTTTATCTGTTTTTTTTTTTTTTAATCTTTTGTCACTTGCACTTTTGGTTTTGTGTCTTAGAAATCATTGTTTAATTTAAGGTCATGAAGCTTTGTGCCTATGTTTTCTCCTAAAAGCTAAGAGTTTTACATCTTACATTTAGATCTTCTTTATGTATGTGGAGGTAATTTTTTTTTTTTTTTTTTTTTAGACGGAGCCTCAAGCTGTCCCCCTGGGTAGAGTGCTATGACCTCACAGCTCATAGCAACCACCAACTCCTGGGCTCAAGAGATTCTCCTGCCTCCGCCTCCCAAGTAGCTGGGACTACAGTCCCCCACCACAACGCCCGGCTATTTTTTGGTTGCAGCCATCACTGTTGTTTGGCAGCTTGGGCTGGATTTGAACCTGCCAGCTCAGGTGTATATGGCTGGGGCCTTAGCTGCTTGAGAGGTAATTTTGTGTATGGTATGTGTGTGGGGGTCCAACTCTCACTATTTGCCTGTGGATATAAAATTGTCTTGTACCATTTATTGAAAAGACTATTCTTTCCCTATTGAATTGCCTTAGGACCTTTGTTTAAAATCAACCGGCTATAAATGTGAGGGTTTATTTCTGGGCTCTAATGTCTGTTCCTTTTACTAGGTTGGACATTTAAGTTTGCAAACTCATCCTAGAAAAAGGGCTACATACTTTTTTCCCCTTGGGAAGCTCTGCACTGATACCAGAATCTAGTCCACCCTTCAAAGCAATTTTGAAACTCTTTTTCTGAAGTGGCCATCAGAGCCGTCGTTGTACAAGGCGTGACAGTTAAGTTTGCGAACTCATCCTAGAAAAAGTGTTACATACCTCATTGCTGAATGTCACTACCTAGATGGCCAGCCTCTGACAGTATTATACAGTTTTAATTACTATAGCTTCGTGGTAGGTTTTGAAATCAGAAAGCCTGAGTCCTTTCGCTTTCTTCTTTTATTTCAAGATTGTTTTAGCTGTTTGGATGCCTACTTTTTTGAAATTTAATATTATCGAAACATCTCTTAGGGGTGGACGTGGCCACTCAGGGCCAATGAAGAACTTGATAAATACTGTTTAATGTATGAAGGAGAACTCTGAGAGTGCCTTGATCGCTTTCAGGGAGGCTGGTTCAGGGTACTGGGTATGGTGAACACTAGGGCTCCTTCTCGTCCTGGCACTGTGTGTGCAAGTGCACGTTTGTCTTTGCACGTGTACAAATGTCTGTGTAGTTCCAAGGTACACGAAAGAGATTACGAGACATGCTGTGGAGTTGGGGGACCACTACAGAGTCCTCCAGCCTTAAGGAAGAACAATCAAGTTCAAATTTCAGTGGCAAATAATTGCCTGAACAAGAAGTGGCTCTTGGGAAAGGTCAGATAAAAGACCAGCAGCACAGAGTGGACACCACATAGGAAGTCTGGGTTTGTGGATAGCAACAGCAACAAGACAGTAGTCAAGAGCCCCAGGCATCTGGTAGCAAATTGTGTAGACCTCCAGCCTCAAGGGATCACAGCCAAGTTTTGGCTTATGATGATAAAGACCCAACTGTTAAACTGAAAGCTCGGGGACTCATTCTAGGGACAACAGGGTGGGTGCTTGGAATAATAAAAATTAGCATATGTGTTAAAGATAATGTAACCATATTTGTATTGGGGGAAGGGAGACAACGCTTTCCTGCTTTTCATATTTCTAGATGAAAGGACCTCAGGAGATGCAACACTCCTACTCTTTTTCTACCCTCTGGGTCTGACTTATCACATTGGAGGACTGAGGAGAAAATCTGGGCATGAACGTCTTAGCCAGTTTTGAGCTTTCTTTGAGAGACACCCTCTCTGCAGAATGCCTGTGTCCTACTCAGCTGTCTGCCATGGGGTAAGTAGAGCTGTGCTTGTGCTGGTGGCCTATTGTTGTTTAGCTAAGTTTAATTCTAATGTGCGCTTCTAAGCTATATTTGCAAATCCACCTTGAAATAGTAATAGAACTGACATTCTGATCTTCCTCTCCCTGAAGCCCATGCTCACTTTTAACTGGTTCAGAACTGAGGGAGGAGAAGTACTCTTTAGTGGTTGATTGATTGATCCTTAAAAATGTTTACTTTTCCTTTGTTTTATACCCTTACGTGATTAAACATTGCTAACATGATTTATCCTCATACTTCTCCTTTTCTGTTCTTGTTTTGTTTGGGGTTAGTTTTTATGGCCACTATTCCTCTACTGGCCCATAAAATGTTGAGTGATTCTTGCTAGGGTGGAAAGCTCACTAGGTGCTCATGAAGCAGGGGAGAAAGACTTCACCAGACAAAGACTAGGATATAAAAGTATAAAACTACCATATCTTCTTAGAAGGAGAGACAGAGAGAAACAGAATGGAAAAGAGAGGGCCAAAAGGGAATGGGGAGCCAGCGTGGCATCTCAGAGAAAGAGGAAATATGTTATCAGTGAGGCCAAGAAGCTTGCTGCTTTTATGGGAACAAAGACAAAGAAAGTAAGTGATTGTAGTGAAATTAGCAGGGTGTCCCGAGAAACTACTCCACCTTTCCTTCTGTCCTTTTAGCATGGGTGATGAGCAGCTGTCTTGTCATTGGAAACAGGCTTACCAGAGGTGTTTTGATCCTGTTGGTGATTCTGCCTTTGAGGTATGATTTTAGGCAGGGTCTGAAGCCTGATGTTTGCACCTCAGACCTCCAAAACTGTAAAACAGGTTCTAAAGGCAGAGAGCTGGGGAATGTAAAGAGACAGATTTACATTTCCTTTCTGTCTGCTCTTTTCAGATGTTGTGAAAACTGTGTCCCCACAGGGAGCCTCTCAGCTAGCTAGCAGCGGACAGAGACCAAAAGGATTGATTTCAACCCCTTACTGAATACCTATGAGTTAATAATTTTTCTGTTATCTCACTATTAAGATCGACCATCCGTTCAGTTCCATGATTCTCTCCTTGGCCCTCTTGTTTTCTTTATTCTAAAAAAGGCCATCCTTTACCTGGATCATGACGGTCATTCTGAAGGCTTCAGTTCACACTTCTCCAGCCACGTCTCCCTGGTGCCTGCACCCAAGAGATCTCCAACTCAACTGGACCAAAATAGAGCATCTCCCTTCTGACAGAGACCTCTGGCTGCCTGCTCACTGTCCATTCTCCCCCTCTTCCTTGGTAACAGGGCTCCCATTTTATCGTGAATGACAATGCGCCAGCCAAAAGACTCTTAGTCCTCCATCTCCCTCACAATGACATATGTCCACATGACTGGCTTTTGATTTGTAAGAAGTGCCAGGTAGGACCTTCCGGAAGTCTCTTCCAGGAGATTGACTCAGCTGGAAGCTATTCCATTGTGCTCTTCCCTCTTGTTCCTCCTTGTAGATGTCTGGAATATAGTCTGGATTTCTGAAGCTCCAGCAGTTATTGTATTTTAGACTATGAGATAACTGATGCTAGAAGTTATTTGCTAGCAGAGCAGGAAAGATAAGACACCTAGGTCCCTGCAGACTTCTTGGAATTACCATAGCACCTGTGGGTATTCTGTTATATTCCTAATCCTAATCACATCACCCTATAATCATCTCTCCCAAACTGGCTCCTCTTCTGTTTTCTATCTTTTCAGTAATGGTGCCTCTATTCACCCAGCTGTCCAAGCCCTCCTTACTGTCCATTTTCCCCACTTCTCTATTCATATTCCCACAGCCTTATTTCTTCAGTTGTCTCCTAGTTGGTCATTCTGTCTGTCATGCCTCCCATACTATTTTCAGAGTGGTCATTCTACAATGCAAGTCTGTCATGTCACTTCATGGCTCTCCATAATAAAGGCCATCAAACATCAAGGGATGGTAAATGGGAAGTACTGTGCTGAGCACTTTGGAAGCACTTACATTCTCATAATCGCCCTGTGAGATAGATACTATTATCACTATTTTATGGATAAGGAAACAGATACTCACGCAGATAAGTAACCTGTCAAAGGTCACTAAACTAGTAAGTGGAGGAATAGAGATTTGAACAACTCTGTCTAACCCCAAAGCTTCTCATTCTAGGGCCATGTTCCTTTAGGCTGCAGACCCCACTCATTGGCGTGGCAAAATAAGCCCTTTGCAATCTGGTCTCTCTGTTTCCACTTCTGCCTTCGCTCTCACTACTCCAGAAGTAGATTGTGAAGATATTATTGATGAATTTGCTTCCATTAAAGTCAGGAAAGTAAAATCATAATGAACTCTGGTTTTGGTACAAATGAAATATTTAAACTTAAAATAATGTGAATTTTAAGATACTAACTTTCAAAGTTTCAGCCACTTTAATATTCTGGAAGAGCCACCATTAAAAATACACAAAATGCCTATAGAGGGGTGCACGTTTTTTCTTTCATCTCAGGCTGTAATATTTCTTGATATGGCACCATCAGATCATATCTTTATATATCATGGATTTCATATTTTTACTTTTTAGATGTTGTATTAAATATTATTTATCTTGATATTGAGTTTTTGGGTGCCCCTTAAATTCTGCATGTAAAGGGAATGTTTTACTCTCCTCTCCCTAATCCTGGTCCTCAGCCACAGTAATCAGTTTCTTGAATACACACAATGATCTGTCTTACCTCCTTTATTCTGTCCATTCCTGCCTAGCACATAGTAGGTCCTCCACAAATATTTGAGGGACCATGAATAAATGCTATTCCTTCTGACTGAAACACCCTTGGGTCACCTGTCACTTTCCTATTGCCCGAACAACTATTCTTAGGACTTTTTAAAGACTGAATTTGAGTGTTACCTCCAGCCAGATGTTGTCCTAACTACACAGGCTCCTTCCCTCCTGCCTCCTCTAAGTCTGGATAATGAGCTTCTCCACTGTACTTGGTGCACTCTGAGCTCACCTTGGAAATGGCAGTCTTTACCATGTTCTCAGAGTCCCTGTTACTTGCTCTGAATCACAAGTCTACCTGTGAGCTGCTCAAGAGCAAAGACAGTGGCTTTCTCAGACTCAGTAGCTACTAGAGAGTATGAGTATAGGACATAATGGGTGAATAGATGGTTAAGGGAGATATATTTTAGGATATAAGTGGTGACAGACTGCAAGGGAAGTCTGTAATGAGGGGCACTGAGACTCAGGAGGACTCTTTGTCATAATCCCGCCAAGAGTTGATCAGGGCCTAAACCAAGGCATTGGCACTAGTTATATAGAAGAGACATTTATTTAGAAGAAGAATCAATGGGATCTGACTGGGAATTAAGTGGATGGAGAAGAAGGATTCAAAGCAACTGAAGTTTTGCTGTTGAGTAGGAAGATGAGGGTTCCCTGAACAAAAACATACAATGTAAGAGGAATGTGGGAAAGAAATCCCCAGGACCCTGACAAAAGTACAGCTGTTTGGGAGACAAATAGAGAATGAAAGGCAGCCAGAAACCAAACTGCATGATTACAACAACACCCTACCCATACTCCCGTAAATCCTCATGACCCTGACAAGGGTTTAGCCATCCTGGGAGGACAGCTAGTGGTGATAGAGAGCAGGTCAGAGACCAAATGGCATGGTCAAGGCAACCCCCTTTCTACCCTCTCGAAATGTGTTAAGATTCTTGGGAAGCATCAGGATCTCCTACGCTGGTCCTGACTGGCACTACGGATAAGGCCTTCATGTAAGGCCTAACTGGCACTACAGATAAGGCCTTCATGCAAGATTAACACCTTCTGTGAAAGGCAGTAATTAAAAAATCAGTCTCGGACACAGCATCTTTCACTCTGCAGGAAAGATGACTTCCTTCCTCTCATGACCGCCTCCCACGTTCCAACTACACTAATAAGAGTCCCTTGAAACTGTGTGAGCTGGGCTGACTGGTCAGCCTCCATTCTGCTCCTTTAAAATAAAGTCCGTGCTTCATCCCTGAACCCGCCTCCTCTCCTTCCTGTGGACTGGCAGGAACTCTATCCCCAAACCTCTCAAGGCACAGGCTTTAGGCCTCTTACCTACAGGTGGAGACTTCCCTAGAGACTGGGGAGGACATTGGCAAGGACGCACAGAGAGGTCTGTGGCCTCTCAACCTGTGCTGCAAGACAGAATCAGAGGCTGGATCACAGCCCTGGGGTCCCTTCTTTTTAACGTCCTCAGACTTTTCTTATGTCTGCTTCACAAAATATTGCTTATTTTCTCTTTATCAACTGAAATGAAAAACTGTTTGAAATAATACATTCAGGAGAGTTTAACAACAGCTCTAAATTCTATCTACTTTATACTTTAATACTGTGCTTGCCTGTCTCAAAACCACTTATCTTCATTTGAGTCTGTTTACCAATTTCAACTCTCCTTCATTACAGTTCAGAACCTGAACTAAACTCCAGAGCTGTGAGCTTCTCAGAAGGTGGTTTTGATCACTCCCCTTCCAGGACACCTATAATCAGATCCTTTTTAGATAGATGTGGCCTCAATCGTCATTTATAGTCTTTCTAACTGGTTCTCCAAAGCATTCCACTTCTCTCCATCCCCCGATGCTACTCCAGTCTGGGCCCTTGTCATCTTTTGCCTAAATTTTGTCACTGCCTGATTGAGCTTTCTACTTCCAACTTCCCTCTCCTTCCATCATTCTCCACTCTGGCCTCAAGCCAAATTAAGCTACTTCTGGCTTAAAATCTTTCAATAGCTCCCCATAGGCTCAAGGCCAAAGCGCTAATTCTCAGAATGATCCCTCAGCCCTTTTAAGATCTAGCCCATGCCTAGGTTTCCACCGCATCACTTAACCCATCTCCTGCTCCCAGGCTGGTTTCCAGCCTGCCTGGACTTCCTATGATTCCTTGTTATACCTCTTCTTCTTTTTATTTTCAGGCCTTTGCAGGAGCTGCATCCTCCACCTAAAACTCTCTGCCTCTTCTTTGCAGACAACCCTGCCCTTCAAGTCTCGACCTCAATTGTCACCTTTAGTGGACTCTCTTGGCCTTACCCTAGGCGTGGCTCCTGCTTTATGCTCATTCTTTATGTGTTCACTTATCCTGATACTTATGGCAGAGACTTTTAGTTGCTTCTCCCGTATCTATTTGCTTCTTTCATTTCAGAGAAGAATTTGGAGCAGCAAATTGTTTGGCTTAAAAATGTTCTTTTCCAGCCAGCCTTGCAAATAAGAGTCGCCAATGAGATAGGAGATGTTGTTGGGTGGGAGTTCTTTAAGGGTTCTGAATTACGCTCCATTCCTTTTTTTCCTTTCTTCTCCCTCCTCTCTGCCTGGAATACAGATGTGAAAGCTGGTGCTGCAGTGGCCATTTTATAATTATGTGGTAACCTTGAGGGTAAATGCCATCCACTGAAGATGGTTAAGCAGAAAGACAGAAGCTTAGAACACTGATGATGTTGAAGCTGCACATAACTTTGTAATCCCCACCTCTGAATTTCCTTTACATTAGAGTAAAAAATGTCTCTTAAGCTATCAAACTACTATTTTTCATGTTTCTGTTACTAGTGTCCAAGTATATACAATCCTGATATAGTATTCATTACAATTTGTTATCGTCACTTACACAACGTAAACCACTGTTTCCTAGTACTTGGCACAGGGCCTGGAATATAGTTAAGTGCTCAATTGATACTTATTAAGTGAATGAATATATTTACATGACATACTCTCTACTTTGTTGAAAAAGTCACCTCAATCTTGTCCAGGGGAGGAAGCATCGCGGCTGACTGTACTCCTCTGGCATAGAAGGAGAAGATCATGGTAGAGGAAAATAAAATGTTATAGCAGCAACAGGCTTGGGAATGGCAAGTCCTTGAGATCTACCAGTGGATCTGAATCTACCGTGTGGAGGTCAATGTAGCTGTTGGGTTCCACGAGCACACTCACCTCTTCTCTAGTTATAGTCACCCCTTAAGTGATCTTATCCAGCCTCACAGATTTAGATACCACCCATAGGCACATGCTTCCAAATGTATTAATCATCTGAACCCCTTTAGGAAACTCATACGTTCAACAATCTAGCAGACCTCTCCACTCCAGCATGGGACGATGTCCTATGGGAACTGAGCTCCTCCCATGGGAGCTCCCTGGGCAGCCTTCCCCATCTCAGTCAAGGGCAATTCTGTCCTCACAGTTGCTCAGGCCAAAAGCTTTGTGCTGTCCTTGACTCCCATCTCTCCTCTCTTACCTACACTCACTTTTTCAATACATTCTGTCGGTTCTACCTTCAAAATATATTCAGAATTTAACCACTTCTCACCATGTTCACCTTCTTGGGGCCTAAATGACTGGAGTGGACTCTTAATTGGCTCTCTATTGCTGCTCTTGCCACCTGATGTCTGTCTCAACACAGAAGCACCAGTAACTGTGTTAAAGCACAAGTTTGATCATGTCATTTATCTGTTTGAAAACCACCAGTGGTCTCTGTGGTGGGCAAAATAGTGGCCCCTCAAAGATGTCCACATCCTAATCCCCAGAACTCATGTTACAAGGCAAAGGAGAATTAATGTGACAGATGGAATGAAGGTGGTTGATCAGCTGACCTTCATATAAGGAAATTTTTCTGGATTATCCAGTTTAACCAATATAATTACAAAGGTGATGTGAGAATGATTCAACTCACCATTGCTGCTTTGAAGATGGAAGGGGGTTGGGAGACGGAAACGTAGGCGGTTGTAAAACCTGGGAAAGGCAAGGAATGGGTTCTCCCTAGTAGCCTCCAGAAAGGAATGGGGCTCTGCCAACACCTTGTTTGGGTGCAGTGACACTTGGCGGAGGTCAGAGTTTTGAACTCTAGAGCTTAGGTTGTTTTAAGTCACTAAGTTTGTGATGTTTTGTTACAGAAGCCACAAGAAACTAACACCATCTCCTGTACCATGTAAGGTAAAAATGAAAGCCCTTACAGCAAAGTCCAAGACTCCAAAAAGTCCCTGTTATCTTTCCAGCCATATCTTCTGCCTTCTACCACATTCACTCTATAACACATGGCCCCTTGCTCCAGCCACGCATCTTTGTAAAATGAGTAAATGATTCTGAAACTCTTCATTTTGCAGAAGAAAGAGAGGAGAGGTCGACCCCCCAGCAAGGACTTGAACCAGGGACTCCTGCCCAACCACCAGAAGGTTACAGTTTCTACTGTGCTTGGCTTTCACTTCAGCCTCCTCCCAGAAAGCCCACGGTTAAGTCTGCCCTGTCCCCACACCACCCAAAATGCTTAAATTCCCTTTCAATGAAGAAATCCTATGGTAACTGGATTAGTCTTTGCCCTAAGAATAGCTCATTTCTTACTGTAAAAAATTCAACCACAGAAACATTTTATTTTTAAAAAGGAGAGGAAGAAATTCCCAGGGCGTCAATTGTACTGATGGAGACATGCAAATACCTTAGGAGAATGAGACGGGCCTGGTTTTCCTTCAGCCATAGAGGTTCATAGTGTGGGTTCCTGCCCATGCCTTGGGATACAGAGTGAGCTGCATGGAAAGCTGGCCAAGTTCCTGCTAACTGTTGGTAATACCAATCTGAGTACAAACCACCCTCTGTTTTTGCTGACCTAGCATTTACATTTGCAAATGAGAAGGTCTGATTGGTTAGCTTGCTGCCACTCAGAAGAGGCTCCCCCACTGGACCTTTGTGCTGAGTCACCTCACCGCTGACCAGCTACCCTTATGTACAGCAGATACGGGCTGCACACTGAGGACAGATCCCTGGTCTAGTCACCTGTGGTCACCATGTACTGAGCATGCTGCCTAACATTCTTCTCTTTCAGCTGCTAAACATTCTTCACTTTGGCAAACTGCTCCCCCCACCACGTTGTTCTCCTAGAGTTTTCAATGTCAAGCTCCCTCACCCTTAGGCCCCAAGGCCAGGCATGTGAGTTATTTCTGGCTGATTTGTAATACCTAATCCCTCCAATAACGATTGTTCCAGAGATGTAGAATATGGGAATCAGGCGGTTACCAATGAGAAGACGACCAGGCAGGCTGTAGGATGCAGACTCTCTCATACTGGGAGAACAGTGATCTGGAGTACCCAGTAGGGAATGACTGTTTGCCTTGCAAGTCTACCAAGATCAAGATGAGAGGTGAATGGAGAGATGGTTCCTGATGGGCAAGTTCCAGGTCCAAGGGCTGTAGGCTCTGATTTTTGTTGCTGTTTCTTGGATACTCTGAGCCACTTCGCTATTCCTCCAAGTTACATGAGCCAATATAATTCCTTCTTGCTGTATAGCTGGTTTATATTGTTTCTGTCACTTGTTCCCAAAGGACTCTGACAAATATAGGATCTTTAAGAAGCTGACTGGGGCCAACTGCCAAAAATAAGAGAGACTTAGAATCCATTTCTGCAGAGATTAAGACCATAATTCCCTTAGTGGGATTTTTTTCTTTTCTTTTCTTTTCTTTCTGAGAGGGAGTCTTACTATGTCACCCTGGTAGAGTGCGGTGGTGTCACAGCTCACAGCAACCTCAAACTCTTGGGCTTAAGCAATTCCTTGCCTCTGCCTCCGAAGTAGCTGGGACTACAGGTGCCCACCACAATGCCCGGCTATTTTTGGTGGTGTTGTTATTGTAGTCATTGTCATTTAGCAGTCCCAGGTTGGGTTCGAACCAACCAGCCCCAATGCCTGTGGCTGGCACCCTAAACACTGAGTTGTAGGCACTGAGCCTCCTGTGGGATCTTTGGAGGGACTTGTCTGGGACTTCCTGACATTGTAAGTATATACTTGGCTCCTGAATGCTCTTCATGAAATTGGGCCCTATTTTTCCCCATCTTCTTCCCTCTTAAAATACTTTGATCGCTTTCCTCACCATTCAGATGAAGACCACAATCGTCAATGGGCCTGCGAGGTCTGACCTCCACTCTTTTGATCAGGGAACTGAAATTTTTTTCTGTAAAAACCAAAAGATAAATATTTTAGGCTCTGTAGGCCATACTGTTTCTGTCCCAACTACTCAATTCTTCCTTTGTAGTAGAAGGCAGCCATAGGCAATAAGTAAACAAATGGGTACGGCTGCTTTCCAATTATACTTCATTTACAAAACCAAGCAGTGGGCCAGAATTGGTCCAAGGGCTATAATTTATTGATCCCTGCTTAGGAAGTTTTGGAATCTCTCCCCCAAACCCAAATACAGTCTTCATTGGCTTCCTCTCAGAGTCTTCCTATTCCTACCCATAGGCTCTCTCTCCTCACAAGCCCTCTACCAAACTTCTGTTTTCTCACTTTGGCTCTTTGTACGGTTAACCTGTACTTCCCACCCGGATCACTGCTGCAACCTCACATCCCCAGGGAAGTCTTCCCCGACTGGACCAGATTACCCAAGCACTCTCTGCCTCGCCCTCATGATATTTATCACAGCTGTAATTCTCAGTATTTTCATGTTGGTTTGCTGTCTGTCTCCTCTGCATGGTAAATGCCATAAGGACAAGGTCCTGTGTTTTTTGTTCCAGACCTAGCCACATACTTAGTGGCTTAGTACATAGTAGTAGCCAATATATTTTTTGTGGAAGAAGAAAGAAAGAAAAGAAAAGGAGGAAGGAAGGGAAAAGAAGGGAAAGAAAGAAAGAAAAGAAAGAGGGAAGGAATGAAAGAAAGAAAGGAAGGAAGGAAAGGAGGAAAGAAAGAGGGAAAGAAAGAAAAGGAAGGAAGGAAGGAAGAGAAAAGAAAGGAAAGAAAAGAAAAGGGGAAGGAACAAAATAAAGAAAGGAGGGAAGGAGGGAAAGAAAGGAGGAAGGAAAGAGGGAAAGAAAGAGAAGGAAGGAAGGAAGGAGAAAGAAAGATAGACGGAGGGATGGAGGAGGAAAAGATGAGTTCTCTGAATTCACCTATTAAATGACTGAGCTTGACTGAGCATTCAAAGTAACAATGATAAATGGGACACTTTCTTGCCCACCCCTTGTTGAAATCAGAAGAATGGGAAGAACTGGTAACACTGGCACTCGTCCTTGCCCATTCGGGTACTGGGTAGCTTTTGATAGTGGGGTGATGTTCCCTGCAGATGACATAAGATCTCTGGGGAGTTGAGGGGTCTTCTCCTTGCAGCTGTTTGTCCCAACACCCTGTCCCTCCCACGTTGCTTTCCATGTGTCCAGGTTTCCTGTAGGTATCTGTCAAGGCCAGCTCTCCCAAAATGTCCTTTTCCAAAGTTCCTCAAGACTCCTGGGGTTAGATCCTAGCTCTAAGACTTAATGATATGTGACAAGTCACATAAACGTTCCAAGCTTTAGTTTCCTCTCTTGAAAGTAGGGATGATGACGTAAGTTTGCTTAGAGAATTTAATGAGATAATGTGTAGAAAGTACTTAACGCAGAACCTGGCACATAATTGGCGTCAATGTCAGCTATGATTAGCTACAGCCTGGCCCATCCTTAATATATGTGGGGTCAAGGCTAGAGTATAAAAGATCTAAATGTTTAAAAATTATCAATCAAGCTGTTAAATAATATATCCCTTCTCCCCCTACAGATATGACTTCATAATGGAAATTTTTAAAAATTGGCATAGTTTTTATATGGCTAAAAGACTAAAAAATACCAAAGGCAACTGAATTTAATTATTACTGTGCATGTACTATTGATGGCCCAGATATATTGAGATCAGTAATAAAATACAGACATATTTCAGAAATTATCACATATTCCATACATTTTTTAATGGTAGAAAAAAATCACTAATCATGTAATTATAATCAAGATATATAAATAATTTATGTGCTATTGATAATAATGACATAGGGGATTAAAAGTAACATGTAATTTTGTCCAAAAGTATCACATTTGAATATATTTCCATTAAAAATATGAAATGAAAGTAAATATAAAAAGAATAATCGAAGATTTTATTTTTTAAAGCATGAAAAATATTAACATTAAAAGGCAAAGTACAAATTATGATTAATGAATGCAAAGATTATGAACAAAATTATTTCCATAAAGCTGCAATTTTTATTGAAAACTTTAACAATGAAATTAAATCTTAATAAATACCTTTACAAAAAATAGAAATTATTCACTATTCCAGCATTCATTCTTTTAACTTAGTGGCCAATATAAATAATTGGTATCATACTCCATTGATGTTAAGGCCAGATTTACAGACATACTTGAGAGTAACATGAATTATTTAATTCTATAGTATGATTCTCAGCTAGCCATGTGCATTTTTTGTGATTATGCTAATTCATGAGTACTTCAGGAACCACAAATGGAACAAAAGTAAGGGAAAAAATGCTCAGCATCACATGGAACGATACACATGTATTTCATCCTCTTTCTGGAAGGAAGGCACTGATGAGTGAATTAATTTGCCTTTTCTCTTACTAAAGGCCTGTACCACTTAAACGCTCTCAGCCATCTCTGAGGATGGCAGCAGCAACCCACAAAACTTCAAGGCATTCAGACCTGGTCGCTTTTGTTTTGAGGACAAAAGGTAAGAAATATGGAAAACTGTTCCCTGAGGCCTGAGCAGTTTTGGTCCTCAATGTGGCTGTTTAGGATTAGGAGCAGTGATGTGCTAGTGCAGAGCACCTGCACACATACATGTTCTTTAATAAGTGTGTATGTGTGATACATTGTGGGGTCCTGGAGGTTCAGAGGCCTCTCTTCCCTTGCCCAGGTCTGAGGGCAGTATGGGAAAACATTCCCTGGATGATTGGCTAATAGGTCATTTGTGGTATTCACATGGAAATAAACATTTCTGCTTAGCCCCCAAAGCTACCCTGGGATTTATGGGGCCTTTGAAGGCCGTTTTGAGCTGAGGAGTCCTCCCATGCCCCTTGTCTATGCTACCCCTTCCTGCCCACCACACGTCTGAAGATGGGCTCCAGTTGCTAATGTCATTCTGACTCTGCGCACTTTTGCTAAGGAACTGTAGAGCTACATTTGTCGATACGTAGTGAACAGGTGTTTGGGTTCTTAATTTCCTGACTGACAGCAGAGTTTTGGGGAAATCCTTTGACCAACAACTTAATAATAAACATATCAGGATGAAACAGCTAATGGAAAAGAAAGATAAGATCCTGATCGTCACATAATGCCAATATACTTTTTTTAAGTCCGATAAAAAAATCACCAAGATATACTGCTCATAAATGCCTACTAAAAAGCCTTTTAAAAATAAAGATTCCAGTTATGAGCACAATGCAACAAGCTAAGCTCTCAAAAGAAACTAAGGTAAGTATAGAATTCTAATTTTGTAGAGATGGAAATGGAAGCACAGAGAGGCTAACTGGTTTGCACAAGGTCACACAGCTAAGTGGCAGGGGCAGTATTCCAAGCCAGGTTCATCCGGCTCAGATTCTGACTTCATAACTATAATGGCACATGGGCCCTTTGATCCCTTTTACCCTACGTGCAAGGAAACCAAACAGTCAACATTAGCACAGAATAATTCAGTGGGACCCCTGACTAGGTTGTAAAACATGTACACTTGACCTTCCTTTCCCATTGGATATAAACCTGACTGCTGAACTTTGGAGTACCTCTTCTCTCTCATTACAAAGTATGGACTTGCTTCACTTCTGCAACATTACTACAAGTTGAAAAAGTGCCTGTGAGGCTGAGAGTCCTAAGATGGGAAAGAATGTCGTAGAGCTTCAAAAATAGGGACAATTACCTCTATGTTTTATCAATACCTTTGTGAATAATGAGTTTTTTTTAACAGTTTTATTAAGATATTTTTCACATTCCATAAAATGTACCCATTTAAAGTGTACACTTCAGTAGTTTTTTAATATATTCGGAGTTGTGTCACTATCATCACAGTCGAAATTAGAACATTTCAACACCCTAAAAAGAGAACCATTTCCATCAGCAGTCATGCCTTGAATCACTTTCTATCCGCATGGATTTGTTTAGTCTGAATATTTCATGTAAAAGGAATCATATAATACGTGTTTTTTTTGTTACTGGCACCTTGCACTTAGCATACTATTTTCAAGGTTCTCCCATGGTACAGCATATATCAGTTCTTGGTTCTTTTTTATGGCCAAATAATATTCCATCGTGTGGATACACAATTTGTTTATGCATTCATCCATTGTTAAATGTTGAGATTGTCTTTGTTTTTCGACTATGATGAAGAATTCTGCTATGAATGTTTGTATACAAGTTTTTTTTTTGTGAGCTTATGTTTTCATTTCTCTTGGATATATATATACCTAGGAATTCAATTGCTAGCTTATATGGTAGCTCTATATTTGACCTTTTGGGGATGTGCTATATTGTTTTTCAAAGTGGCTTTATCATTTTATATTACCACTCACAGTGTAGGAAGGTTCCGTTCTCCACTTGTTTTCCAGGACTTGTTTTGATCTTAGCCATCCTAATGGAGGAGAAATAGTATCGCATTATGGTTTTGATGTGTATTTCCCTAACATCTAATGGTGCTCTTCTTTGGAGAAATATCCATTCAAATCCTTTACTCATCTTAAAATTGAGCTATTTGTCTTTTTATTACTAAAACTTATAAGAGTTCTTCATATATTCTGGATACAATTCTCTTCTCAGATATATGATTGGCAAATATTTTCTCCCATTTTGTATGTCATCTTTTCCTACCTTGATGGTGTCCTTTGAGGCATAAATGTTTTTAATTTTGATGAAGTTTTAAGTTCTGTTTCTGCTTGTGCTTTTGCTGTCACATCTAAGAAGCCATTGCCTAACCCAAGCACAAATATTTACTCTGTGTTTCTTCTAGAAATTTCACAGTGTTAGCTTGTGCATTTATAAATCTGTAATACATTTTGAATTGATTTTTTGCGTGATGTGAGGAAGAGGTTCAATTGCATTCTTTTATATGTGGATATTTAGTTTTCCCAAAACCATTTGTTGAAAAGACAATTTTTCCCTATTGAAGTGCCTTGGTATCTATTTTAGAAATCAATTGACCATAAAGGTGAAGGTTGTTTCTGGAGTTTTAATTCTGTTTTATTCACCTATATGTCTATCCTCCTACCAGTACCACACTCTCTTGATTATTATAGTTGTATATTAGATTTTGAACCCAAGAAGTGTGAGTCTTTCAACTTATGTTTTTCATTACTGTTTTAATTATTCTAGGTCCCTTGCATTTTCATATGAACTTTTTAAAAAAAATTTTTGTTGAGGCAGAGTCTCACTCATTTGCCCTAGGAGTGAGTACCATGGTGTCATTGCTTACAGCAACCTCAAACTCTTGGCCTCAGGTGATTCTCTTGTCTCAGCCTCCTGAGTAGCCGTGATTACAGGTGCCTGGCACCACACCCAGCTAGTTTATCTACTTTTAGTAGAGACAGGGTCTTGATCTTGCTCAGGCTGGTCTCCAACTTCTGAGTTCAAGCAATCTGCCTGCCTCGGCTTCCCAGAGTGCTGGGATTACAGGTGTGAGCCACTGTGCCCAGCCCTATTATATGCCTTTTATGATCAGCTTGCTAATTTCTGCCAGAAAGGCAGTTAGGATTTTGATAGGGATTACATTGAACCTGCAGATTAATGTGGAGGCTATTGGCATCTTAACAATGTTAAGTCTGTTGATCCATGAACATGGGCTATCTTTCCATTTATTAGGTCTTCCTTGCTTTTTTCAATAATTCTTTGCACTTTTCAGTGTATCAGACTTGCATTTCTTTTGTCAAGTTTATTCCTAACTATATTATTTTTTGTGTGCTATTATAACTGATATTGTTTTCTATATTTCATTTTTAGGCTATTCATTGCTCGTGTATAGATTTGTACAACTAATTTTTGCATTTTGATCTTGTATCCTGAACTTGTTTATTAATTTGAGTAGTGTTTTTAATGGATTCCTTATGATTTTCTATATTCATGATCATGTCCTATGCAAATAGAGACAGTTTTACTTCTTCCTTTCCAATATTTATGCTTTTATTTTATTTTTTTGGCCAAGGCTGGGTTTGAACACCTGCCACCTCTGGCAAATGGGGCCGGCGCCCTACCCTTTTGAGCCACAGTTGCCGCCCAACCTTTATGCTTTTAATTTCTTCTTATTGCCTACTTCCTTTAGCTGGAATATCCAGTGCAATGTTGAATCAACATGGCAAGAGCAGATACCCTTTCCTTCTTCTTGAGCATAGAAGGAGCACATTTAGTTTTTCTCCATTAAAATATGGTAGTTGTGTGTATGTTTTTTTTTATAGCATCCCCCTAATAAATTGAGGAAATTCCCTTCTATTACTAGTTGTCAATCTTTTAGTATTTACTTTTATATATCTAAAAATGTGTTTGTTTTGCTACTTCTTATTTTTCCAGTTTTAGGTATTATCTACTAAGGTCTCAATGGGGAAGAGGGAGATTTAGTTTTTTTCTTCACTCACATTTGTAGTCAACCATTATAATTATAATTAACTCTTGGTTAGGTCAACATTCACATTTCATATTATTGAGGTTACATTTAATGGCTCAGAGTTGATTCCTGTAATAAACTAGGATTACTTTTTTTTTATATAGCTTTTTATGTTATCTGGGGGTGATTGTCTTATTTGACACTTTCCTTAGTTATGTAAGTACTTAATATTAATTCAACCCAAATATCTTTGCTGTTATTGCTGCTGCCTCTCAGTACATTCATTCACATACTTCTTCAAAGTATCCCTTCCAAGGCCTTCTGATGGGCTCCCATCTGAACTAGTTATCCCCTATATCTGGTGCACAGGGTGGTCCAGGGCCCTCCTTCCACCACCATCCTTCACCTCCTACTTTGGATCTCCTTCTTCCTATCTTTCATGTCTTCATCTTTATTATTAATATTTACTCAGTCATTTTCATTGAGCTTATTTTCTAGTACCTTCCAAAGAAAAAGAATGTGATAAAAGTAAACTTTGGAGGCCTTGCATATATGAGAATGTCTTCATTTTGTCCTCATACTTGACTGATAACATAATTGTCTTTGAGAATTTGGAAGAGATCACTCTTTTTCAGTGTTGTTATTAAGCAATCTGAGGCCATTTTTATTCTGTTCCTTTGCATGTGGCCTATTTTTCTCCCTAGGAGCTCACAGGATTTTTCCTCTCTTCCTGGAGGTCTGAAGTTTTACACTGATGTGTTTCAGTAGGAATCTGTTTTCACCTATTATGCTCAGTACTTATGAGTGAAGGAGCTCAGGAAATCCCAAAATATGGCTCTTTGGAATAAAGAATATTATGAATTAAAGGCTCTTAGAGATTAACAGGCCCTTAGAAGAGGTTTTCCCTCTATCTGCAGAAACCAGACTGATCCATCAAAAAGAACAATAGGGATCCCTTCTTCTCCCTGTTATCTCAATATATTGCAGGAAAAATGATCAAGAATGCCACAAATTCTGGCCCAAATCATTTTGAATGTAATATTTATCTCTCAGATTAATTTACAAGTCCATCTGTTTCTCCCCATTCATTTATTCTTCCAAGTAGCTCTTCATCTTCCCTAGCAACTGTTTATCACCCCTAAACAAAATCATCTGTACTCCTTATCTCCCCTCTTCTGAGAGGACAGGTATAAAAACATGTGAGCTTTATACCAGTGAGGTGGCTCACACCTATAATTCTATCACTTTGGGAAGCAGTGGCGAGTGGATTGCTTGAGCTTAGGAGGCAGAGACCAGCCTGAGCAAGAGTGAGACGTGGTCTTTACTAAAAATGAAAAAAAAAAAAAAATTAGTCAGCATCATCGTGGCTGTGGTCTATAGTCCCAGCTACTTGGGAGGCTGAGGCAGAAGGATCACTTGAGCCCAGGAGTTTGAGGCTGCTGTGAGCTAGACTGACGCCAGGCACTCTAGTCAGGACAACAGTGTAAGGCTCTGTCTTCTTCATTGGGATATTGAGTAATCATTCTGTGATTCTCCCCTTGCTCATGGTAAATAAGAGTTTGTCTTCTTAATCTGCCTGAATGTGAGTTGATCTTTCAGCTAACTTTTGAGGAAAGGGCAAGTTTCCCTTCATCCTTATGTGAGCTTTCAACCAAAAGAATAACCTTTAGTCGATGACTTTCTCCCTTTAATTTTCTGTTTCCTCTTCCTGGAAGTCTTACCGTTCAGAAGCTAAATCTCCTTGTCTACTCTGTTAATTTTCTTTTCCTTTCTCTGTAACTTTTCAGTTCTTTTTGCTTTGTTTCCTAACCGTGTTTCTCAATCTTAATTTGCAATATGTCTGCTGAGTTTTTAATTTCTTATGCAATGCTTTCAACATCTCAAACCTCCCCCCACTCCCCCCCGCCTTTGAATGCTATCTCTTCCCCCAATCTTAACAGAATCCACCTCTTATGTCATGGATGAAATATCCTCTGACTCTAAGTTAGAATCAGTTTTGAAGTTGTCTTCTCTCTGCATAGCTTACTTTAGGTTATGTTTTTACTGTTTGTTTTGGTCTCAACTTTCATACTAAAGCCTTTTTCAGCGGTCAGGTAACCCTTAGTTGTCTGTACTGATTTAAGAGATGTGGACCCAAATGCTACTGGGCTCTGTGAATCTATTTGTGAGCTTGGAGATTTTGAGCTTAGCTATTGAATGACTTGAGTCAGCTATTCTTTGGATAATTGCTTCTGTTGCATATTTAGATTTTTCCTCTTGGAGGAATCAGATAATCTATAGAATATTCTTTGATTCTCTTGCCTTGAAGGCAAAAAGCAGAATGTTAGCATTCTGGAAACTGAATGAGGGCAAAAAACATGAGGATCTCAGAAATCAATATGCATACACTTGTGAATTTTTCATGCTTTTACTGTAGTACTCCTGCCCTTGGCTGTGTTTTACTTTATCTAACCATTATACCTCCAGTCTTCTGCCAGACTGAGACACCAGCAGCCGGCAGTAATGTGGAGCAAGAAACAGGAAGCTTCTTTATCACACAGCTTCAACCACTCTTCCCAGTTTTGTTCCTTCCTCCCTTATCTTCATTTCTAAAGGCACCTGGGGCCACCAGTTTCTGAGTCTTTCCAATTTTCTCCATATGTCACTACATTAGGTTGATTGTCAGCCCTCCTCAATGATAGTTTGAGTCCGTTAGCACTCATTGTCTGCTTTCCAGAATTTTGGTGCTTTCTACCAGCTTCCAGAATTTGACATTGTCTTCTAACCTACTTTTTCTGTCCTTGTGGGTTTAGCTCTTTACAAAATTTTCTCTTTATATAGCTTGAAATGAAAGATTAAGTAGAAGAAAAATTAGACACTTGGGATCAGTCCTGTGTCTTTACCTGGGAATCTAATGACCCTCTAGTCTTAAAATACCAAGTACAAGGTAAATGAATGCAGTGGCCTTTCTTCTTCTTTATCTTCTTCCTCTTCCCCCTTGGATTTCGTTACTCTGTCCTCTCCCAACTTGGGTCTTAAATCTCTGATTATCTGTTCTCAGTGTCTTTGCTGCCTCCTCAAATTTTACAACTGTTAACCCCAGCAATCTGAGGACGTTTTTCTTCTACAAACTGGAGAGGAGCTTTGATAATTACTGGATTCTTTGACAGATGTTGGTTTATTAATAGTTTCATTAGATTTTATGCATATATATTTAAAAGAAACCCATTTGAGGACCTGAATTTTCTTGAGTGCTTGAATGCATTGATTAAATCAACTTGTGGTTGTCAAAATTTCTCTCTTCCTGGAACTCTGTAGAAATTGGCCTAGACTTGCACTCAACCTCCAGCAAACTCTGTTCTTCTTTGTGCAAAAGCTACTTTTCTTAAACCACACTTGGGCTCTTTACATCTTCTGATACCTTTGGATCAATAGATGGGAGAGGCTCATGTGTTTCAGATGTTTTTATTTTCCCTGTCTCTTTTCCTGGATGAGACCAAAATATCTTTGGACTGAAGACAGACTGAAAGCTGGCCTAGCAACATCGATCCTGGCCATTTTAGGCCATGGGCCTTTTTATAGATATTCCCATCAATGTGAGAGTAATTAAGAAAGTCCCTGGATTGGTGAGTGTTTGGTCCTTTCTACAGAATTGCTTAGCTGAGCAGACTTTTCTTCTTCCATGTTCTTCAATGGCTCTAAAGTCTGAGGGTGGGAGCAGGTGGAGTCCTTTCTTAAAAAAGGGAAGCCAAAACATCTTTATGACCAAGGACCATTTCCCACTGCAACATTTAATATGCAATTCATTTATTCTCTGAACAAAACTGACACATAGTTCCAATGTAATGTGAAGGTTAGGCATCTTCTACTTGGAAACTATTCCACGTGTATCTATTTTGCAAAAGATCGTTCAAAGGATTTCCTGTTACTTTTAATGACAAAGCCACTACAAATGGCCTTGCATATCCACGTCCCCCTCCTACTTGCTTTACAGTTTAAAGGTCATGTGTGAAGCTTGAATGAATTGTATTTCATTTGTGAAATCAAGATTTCCCTTTTACTCTATTTCAGTTGTAATTTTTTTTTTTTGAGACAGAGCCTCAAGCTGTCCCCCTGGCTAGAGTGCTGTGGCATCACAGCTCACAGCAACCTCCAACTCCTGGGCTCAAGCGAGTCTCTGCCTCTGCCTCCCAAGTAGCTGGGACCACAGGCACCCGCCACAATGCCTGGCTATTTTTTGGTTGCAGCCGTCATTGTTGTTTGGTGGGCCAGGCTGGGGATTCAAACCCACCACCTTAGGTGTATGTGGCTGGCGCCTTAGCCACTTGAGCCACAGGCGCTGAGCCTGTAAATATTTTTTATTAAAGGATTCTTAACTGCTCGTCTTCCTGTCACTGTCGATGCAGGGTCAAAACAGGACCATGTCAGAAGTGACTTTAGAGCCACAGACTGTTCAAAACAGCAAAAAGTGAAAAACAAAGATCATCTTAGGAAAACCTTAGTTGAGCCTGGGTCCCCTTCCCCCACCCCACACTACAATCATGTAAGTCATGTCACCCTTCATCGTCCCCCTGCCTTGGGCACAGGAAGAGGCCAGCAACCTTATTGTGATGGAGTGTCTTTCCCATAGAAACAAAGAGACTCATGATTCCCAAAGGTATTTTCTGTCAATAATTGGGAAACAGGTTAACCTCTGATAAATAAGGCCTGTTGCAGACTTGGGAGTCCTGCTTATGTGCTTTGTGATTTTGAAGGGAACACATGGGCTGTGCATTTTTCTCTAAGGCTTTGACCTGGAACTTTTTCTTCCCGATGGTCTCTTCTCAAGGTTAGTTTTCCGTGGCACACACTTTGGGAAATGCTGTGTGACAGCTTTCCCAAGGGTTAACGCTGGGTTTGTATGTTCCTTCACATTCCTCTAGCCACACTGGGGAACCCCCCTCTCAAAGCAAATAGCTTTCAAGAAGGAGGCATGTTTGTGCTGCTTGCGGAATTTGTGGCTTATTTCAAGGGTGCTGTCGTGCTGTGTGCTCAGAGCTAAGCCACTTCTCCAATACAGCTTTATCAGTAATCAAAGTGGTATTTTTATATCCATCTGTCTGAAGCCTTTGTCTCTCAACTGGTTCAAAACATGGGCAGAATCTATTTACTGGGCCCATTAAAACCTCAACAAACCCACTAAACTGACTTTCTTCTGGACACATTTTGAAAACCACTACTCTAGGCTAATGGGGCGCCACCCCAGAGATGCAAAGGGAACAAGATCAAATCAAGAACTGACAAAGGTGGAGAGACCTGATTGAGTCCAGGAAAGAGACCTTGGGGACCTAACCCAGGGCAGTGTTGGGGAGAGGAGAGAGGATGGCACTGGGGGGCAGAGAGGTAGGCAGGACTTGATGCCTGATGGCTCTAAGGCTGTGGGCAGAGGGGAGCAGAAGAAGACGTCCTATGTCTGACTGTGTGGATGGAGCTACATGAGGAGGAGTAGAGAGGGAGCTCTGTGTCCTCAACTCCTAAGGACAGTGGAGGGACAAAGTACTATTGGCAATAAGGAGGAAGGAGGAAGTTATGAGAGCAGCATAAGCTTTTTGAAAGGAAATCCCAGAGAGGTAGATGTGTGGAACAGAATAGAGAGCCAACAGATGAATCCAACTACTTACTGGTACCTGATCTTTGACAAGCCAATTAAAAACATTGAGTGGGGAAAAGATTCCCTATTTAACAAATGGTGCTGGGCAAACTGG